>JAQIXW010002407.1:0-15583 GCA_034700685.1 Willowsia buskii | reverse complement strand
CGCAAATTTTTCTATTTATTTATATGCTTTCGCAATGCTCTTTAGCCACAGAAAAGACAATTGCCATTGAGTGGAGTTTGTTTCTTGATTTTATATTATGTAATTAATTAGTAGTTAGAATAAAAGTAATTGTGCGAATTTTGTTTTTGACTTTTTAATTCCTAACCAAATTGATGAATGATAACACATAAAGCGACCTAATCTAAAATTATTTAATACCTTCTTCCGTTATATGAGTATTATTATTTTGATTTGCTTATCTTTGCCATTGCTCCAAGCTTAAAACCAAACCAGATCAGTTACGAAAATATTGATCGAATCGAGTAGTAAAATATGAATTCAATATATATTATTTTTTAGTCACTTTATAGTTTCTCATTGATTTCAAGCCAGAAGGTTTTTTTTTTAGCTTACGTGACATGTAAATACAACAATAGTTTGAATATTCAAGAGTAAGCGAGTAGATATTGTGTCTTGTTAGTTGATACTTAGAAAGTATGTATTGAATGATGAAAAGACAAACCAATTGGTTGTCTTTCAACAAAGTTATTTTATTTTCTAGATTATACTAATTAAAATCGACATAGAATGAAATTCCATCATACTTGTAAAATGTCCTAAAATTAATTCGATACAATTGTACTTAAGATCAAGCACAGTTGTAATATTTGGTGCCCTCCCCCGCAGGTAGAACACAGATTCAAAATAGAGAAGAAATGGTTGGTAAACAGTATTTTTCTTGCCATCAAGCCTCACTTGCCACGCATTAATATCTGTAATTATTAATCATAATTAGTTTTTTTAGTTAATAAAGTTGCTGACATTTTTTTGTAGTTATTTTTTCCTATTTTCTTGGTTTGTTGTGATAAATTGGATGTTTATTCTTTTACCTTTAAATAATGCAGGACAAGTGGTGGCAAAGGGATTAAAAACTATACTAATTGGTCAGCGACACGACCAAGGAAGCCTATCCCAGTGGCCAACCATGCCATGCCCATTTACACAAACGTGTCACAAATCGCAACAGAGAAGGAGAGTGGCTATGAAGGAATTACTCGAATTCACAAAGCTGCGTTGTACATTTTTGGAGAGAAATCTCAAATCAAAGGAATAAAGCCGGAAGGAAATTCCAAAATTGAGTATGTTCCAGTGGAGTTTCCAGACGTTCGCCATACTCGTGCTGCATTTAAAAAGCTGATGCGAGCATGCCTTCCCAGCAGCTCTTCAACTGATCCTGAAATGTGTTTCTGGAAAGCAGTTGAAAATTCAGATTGGCTGAATCAGCTATCTTCAATAATGCAACTGACAGCTGCAACAGTAGATCTCATTGATGATGGAGCGTCAGTTATGTTCTGTTTGGAGGATGGATCTGACATTACTACGCAAGTTGTGGCTCTAGCACAAATCTGCTTGGATCCTTACTACCGCACAATAGAAGGCTTCCAGACTCTCGTTGAGAAAGAGTGGCTGGGCTTTGGTCACCGATTTGCTCATCGCAATAACATGACAGGGAGTGAAGGACCATCATCAAATCCTGGATTTGCCCCCATTTTCTTTCAATTTCTTGATATTGTACATCAATTGCTCGTTCAATTCCCTTTGTCTTTTGAGTTTAATGATTTCTACCTGAGGTTTTTGGCTTATCATTCCGTTTCTTCCCGATTTCGAACTTTCCTCGCTGATAATGAATTGGAAAGGGTGGAGTATGGGTTTATGGCTGTTGATGATAAGAGGAGTTCGCTTCCAAGGCACTACAAGGGTGTAGACGTGTGTTCAGACGATGAAAGCCATTACTTATGTTTGTCTCCTGCTGGCACCAAATTGATGCCCAACGTGAACCCTCAGCAGCAGTACTGTGGACTGTCTGTTTGGGAGTATGTTGAGCGGCATCATGCTCGATCCCCAATCTTCTTCAATTTCAAATATGATCGCAACGGAATTGGTCAAGTAAGTGCATCATCACTTAAGCATTTCCGTCAAAATAGTATTTTGTGGTCAAGTTCAGATTAATGAATCCGTATGCGTTGAATTGATTTCATAGATTCTTCGACCTGTGCGACATGTTTCTGCTTTGGAACTTTGGGACTTCTACACTAACGAACACCTTGCAACTGGTCCGTCGTATGATCTGGAGACCATGCAAGGAGATGTTGGTGGTGATGAGGATCAGATGCCGGAAATCCAAAAGGACAATCGCCAGTGTGTCATGGCAGGATATGATATTGTAGATAATCACATTCCAAGTGCTTTCACTAACCACCTAAACAAGTTCCATCAGCTGGAAGTCGAAAAGGGATTGCTTCCACAAAAGTGGAAGCAGGTATGGGACAAATTAGAGTCTCCTACGGAAGAAGAATCTCCTCTTTGTCGGGAACCTTCCTTTACCGTTCAACATGTTCGATCACTCAGTCGCTCTCTACACAAAAAGTCGACCCTTGATATACTCGTTAGGGGCAAACTCGTTCGGTCAACAGATATTTCCGGTGTTTACAATCATTCCCATAGATTTGATAAGCTTACCTTTAATAATCTTACCAACTGTGATATATGCTCTGCCATGCTCCTTGGAAAGGTAATTTTTCGCTGGAAGTGGGAATATTTTGTTTGATAGTAGCTCATGATAATGGGTTTGTAAAATTAATTCTATTTAATTGAATTTTACACATTTACATTTAGACCGGATTAAGGTGCGTTGAATGTGGGGCGAAATGCCATGAGAAGTGTGCTGACAGCTTACCAAAATGCGGAGCCAAGTATCCTAAACCTACCAATGATCATCTTGCCACCCCTAATACTGGCCAAGGAAATAATATGGACAATGCATCTGTTTCTTCAAGTATTTTTCAATATTATTTCGAACACTATATTCTTACAGTATATTTATATTTTTTATCTACGTGATTTGGTGACGTTTTATTCAACGATATGTTGATTTACTTCTACAGATACTCCTTCAATGCAAGCAAGTCCAAATTACTATGATCAGTTCCAGGCGACAATAGCGGAAAACAGAACACATGAAGGTTACCTCTACAAGCGCGGTGCTCTATTGAAAGGTTGGAAACAACGATGGTTTGTGCTTGACTCTATCAAACATCAGCTACGGTACTACGATGCGATGGAGGATTCACACTCGAAGGGATTCATAGGTATGTAGTAATCCTGATAAGCTTTATGAGTTAATAATTAAAATACGTATAAAGTATAAACATTTTTGCAATGTTCCTCATAGAACTTTCGGAAGTAGTAAGCGTTGCACAAGCTGTACCTACACAAGGTGCTCCAAAAAAGGTTGACGACAAAGCGTTTTTTGACGTAAGTTTCATGACAGTTTTGAAATGCTAAACAAACCATGCGTCTTATGTTGGAGTTTTATCTAATTAAATGTGTATATTTTTTTTTATAGATTCGAACAACAAAGAGAGCCTACAATTTTTGTGCTAGTGATGCCGCAGCTGCCCAAGAATGGATTGAAAAAATTCAAGCATGTCTCCTAGCATAGATAACGCTACTTGTTCGAGAATGTAGAAATGTAATGCATGGTGTTATTGTGTCGAAAATCATTTTATTTGTCAGTCCTTCTTTTTGTTTATTAGCTTTTGTAACAAACACTCATTTGACGACGTACTTTTCTTGTCAAACTTTTTGTAAGCTGAGTTTTTGGATGCATGTGAAAACTTGCTGCAAAAATGTCGGTGTCAATATTGTTGCAAATTGGATTTACAATTTACTATTGTGTGTCTAAGCCAATCACTGTAGGAAGCGATGCATTGATTGTGTACCGTACTTGGTAAATGTTTGTTATTCCATAGTTTTTGTTCCAAGATGACCAGATGTGCAATTATTTATTCGTGAATGAACACACATAGTCTGAATTCCTGATCGCAACTGTAGTGAAATAAGTAAGGGTACACTAATTTTATTTTTAAATCGGAATAGTATTTTGATATGATCGTGCAATTTGCAACTTTATTGCGTACCTTATTCTGATGGAGTGAGTCTTTTGTTTTTACTGTTAGTTATTTAAGTTTATTCATAAGTAGTAGTATCATGTCATGTCACATCAAAGCATTTGTTGAACTCACTTTTCAGCTGATGGTAGATTGTTAAACTTTCGCATTTATCTTTGTCTGATTGTCTATAAACTCACGTTAAAATAGTCACGAATAGAAAATCTCATGTGCTAAGAATATATTATTTTAGTATGTCTTCCGAGTCTTCCTAGCCAGGATGCCGGAGAGTTAAGATGACACCTTGTTATCGTGAAGCTGGTGTACTAATTGGTTTTGATTGATTAAGAATGAATAAATGAGCGTTACCAACTGAAGTTCTCAATCCCCACCAACAGTGTCTGCAAAGGTGTGCTGATAAGTGTAATTATTATCTGTAGTTTGGTTGTATAAGTTATACTTTGATTAGTTATTTAGGGCAAACATAATAATTGCAATATTTCAATGCATATACCTGATGCAACGCAAGCTTGATTTACTTCTGTTCTTGCCAGAAACATTTATTGTACTGCTACTTTAAGATTTAAGATGATAAGACTTTTAGTCATCAAAGTAATTTTTATCCTTTGAAAAGTAGGGGTAGGAGCTGAACATACCATGAATAAGTTTTATATAGGTTTAGCAAGATTATAGGGTAATACAGAAATTGTTTTGTGAAATTTTATCATGTATACTTCCCATTTCGTATTTTAACAAAAAAATATTTTAATCATCGTAAATTTACGCTATCGCAATTTTAATTAACTGGAACAAAACAAGTTGTACAATGTATAAACTGGGACATTTTTGTATGAGAGTAATTCAAAATCAAACATTATACGCTACCTTTTTTACTTAAGAGAACAAATTGATAAGATTAGTGCTAGCAACTATGTATAGTATTTTGGCGTAAGATTCTCCTGCGTGAGCATCAACCTAAGTATAGATTTTTTTCTAAAAAGAAAAAAGAAATATCATCTCAGATATTTCCATAGATTTAAACAGAGAGAAGATGCCTGCTTTCAAGATTGATTCCTTACATTTCACATCAAATAATTCCCTTTTTGTTTTAAGTTATTATAAAGTAAAAAAAATACAATTTGTGTATTTTTGCGCTATTTCAAAAAAGCGAATTTTTGTGCATTCTGTGGTATGTACCTTCAATACCCATTTCCTGTATAAATACTCTTTGCTGACTACATGGTTCTCGTTTTGTTTCAAACCATTGTTATTATTGCTACTATACTATTATATATTATTATTGTTCTTATCATACTTCAATTATGAACGCACGCATGAACAATGTGAGATACATTATCTTAGGTTATTGTGATTTAATCAAACCGATTAAGAAAGCTTGTCATTTTCAAATAAAAAAATATTCAAAGCTGAAAGATTCTTAGAATCTGACTCACATTATTATTCGCACGACGCACTCTAGCGAAATTGCATAACATTTGTTAAGTCCACATGATTCTGCATTCATTCATATTATTCAGCAAGGGAATAGCTTTTGATGACCTCTCCTTGCATCCATCTACCCCAGGGGTGAAGTCGTCCCGGAGGCAAACTTTCAGGTCGAACACATGTCGTGTTTGCAAATAGTATAGATAGGCATACAGCATGCAGCAGTACGCAATGTGTTCTGCGGAGACGACGCTAAAAAAGCCTCAAATCACACAAAGCCAGTCTTTGTTCAACCACCTATCAACATGGATAATCTCTGTCAAAACATTGTAAGCTGGCGGCAAGTGAAAAGCTGGCTGACTTCTCTCTCTCTTTCGTTCCCTATCCATACAATGGTACGCGACGGTCTCCGTCGTCGTCGTCGCTAATGTCTATCCAGTCAATGCAAATCGTGTGGATAAGGTTTTTCGTTAGTGAGGGAGGAATGGGCATACTGATACATGTCAAAGATCAGAGTGGCTTTCCGAAGCGCCTCCTCTTTAATGCACTTGTTGTGTTGTTATGCTTTGAGACAGTGGCTCGTGCTGTTATTGGCGGTATGGTGGTGGTTTTTGGCTGAGTTTCGTCGCTGCTCTTTTACTTACGTTGCTGTTTGTTCTTACCTATCGTCTCGAGTTTATTGGGAGCTGCTTTCGGAGTGAGATTACGTAATCTGATTGATTATAATTGCGTGTGCCGTTGATAGTTATAAATCGAAGATTTATTGAGCGTTAATTGTTAATACAATTAGTTAATTGATTGAGCGACTTTAGAGAGGACGACGCATTTGGCGTTGACAATTATTGAGAATTGCAAGCGACTATTAATTTCAAGTGATAGTAAAGCAGGTTAGGATAGAGAGGTTGCTGTTAAGGGAAGTGTAACTTTGGATTGGTAAGTATTACATAATTAGAGTTTTTAATTGACATAAGCATCTGTATTTAATGATAGTGTAATATTCTAGTTATGTTGTAGTAATAGCTTTATAAGGTTAACTGCCATTTGTTAATTGAGAATGACAATACGGTTGTTATTTTTTTACCAGCCACCAGGAGGGAGCTCTTAAAGCTAGGGTTGGCAAGTGTCAAATGTCTTCTGACAAATATGACATATTTGTCCGCGTGTACAGTGTACCACTCCAGAAATGCTTGACATTTATCAAAGATGTCTATTTTGACAAATTGACAATTTTAAAAAAATGCCTATTTATAAAGCATTGAAGAAATGTGTTTTCGTGGCCAAATGACGATATAAATAACCCCAATACGATATTTTATTGTAGAAATGGGAAGTTCCGTGTAGTTTTGTATGTTTGATTTCACTAATCTTTAGGCCTTCAAAGACAATACAAACATATCACAACTTTAATTTTTCACAAGAAATAACATGAAGGAGATGCTCAAAATGACATAAATGTAAAAAAAATGTCCGTCATATTTGTCAGTTTGACACATTTTTCGAATATGTCCTTCGTTGACATTTATGGACACCAATTAAATGTCATGACTCATAAGTGCTGGACATTTAAATCGGTCAACCCTAGATACCATTTAATTTCTTGGTGGTCATTAGTCATTAGTCATTAAGTTGGCGATAACAAAGAAAGGTGGGACCTTTCTTAACTTTTTGTTGTCACCAACGTAACCTGACTAACAGCACTTTGGTAACAACTAACTAAAGCATATGGGGTATTCTATTCATTAGTATATCGTATGAATAATAAGTTAGTTTTTAGCCATTATTGTTTGAGTCTGAGTATTGGTATTTAGTATTTGATATTATAGTTGGTTAATCGTTGCTTTCTGTCAGGTTTGGTATGTATGGTTATATGTTTTTAATTACCCTTTAACATGGGGTTTTGAAGGTAACAAAGGGTCCCCCTTGTGTGTTTTGACAAATTTTTTTCGTCCCAATCTGATGGCACCAATTGATAGTGTGTCTCGAGAGGGTCTCAAATCTTTGTCATCATATGGGGTGAATTTTGCCAACTTTTCGAGATAATTTGCATTTGAAGTTGACATTTTTGACCATTTGAGATTTTTAAATACCCTTCAACATCGGGTTTTTAGTAGCAAAGACCTTCAAAAGCAGTGGCTGCAATGAACCAAGAACTCCCCCACCCAGTTATATTACTTTTGTAGCCGCTATGATAACCTTGACCAACTAAAATTTATTTCTTTGATGTTTCATTCACCTTCTGTCATGAATTTATCTAATATAATATCATTTTCTTTATATTTTCCTTCACAGGTTTCAAAGGAAAGAGAGAAAGACATCCAACATCGTTTTGAAGATATTCCCCGGATATTTCAAGACCGAAGGGAATGCCCAGCGGTCCAACTGCATCAAAAATGGCTACAAAAAATTGCCCCAAGTGTGACAGGGCTGTAAGTCGTCTTTCATATTAAAGTATGCATGTGCATAAGTATGAGCATCCTTATTAAGGATGTACTAACTAACAAACTATAAATGTATCGCATTTTTCATTATCCATTCAGAACCCTGTTGCCTGTAAAAAGTGTGCTTGCGGGCATGTCTTCTTTACTACACGGCGAAGTGCTAATGCTCTGGCTGTCGATTACGGTGAGGAGATTTCTGAACCGACGACTCCTCAGGAGCCGGAAGTTCCACGTAGGCGCACTGCGAGGGTCACTCGAGAACGACCTCAATTTTATGATGCTCTGCAGGTCGAGAATCAAACTCGACGAGTAAGTTACTTAATTCTAAGCTCTAACTAAATGTTAACATGTAACTAGCCATAGTCTATATATTTCGTACTATTACTAATGTAATCAATGTCTTGTTCATATAGCAACGTGAGCTGCAGAAGCGTCGTAAGGCTTCCAAGTCGGATGACGTTGATGCATCCTCCGAGGACATTGCTGAGAAACCGGCTGTCGTAGCCTCTAGTAAGAAGAGAGCTGAGTCTCCACCTGCGAAATCGGCTGAGCCACCAGCAAAGAAACGACGAGGGAGGCCCCCAGGCCTGACCAACCGAAGGTCCGCACGTGCGCAAATCTTAGCTACTAATAAAAGTAGTGATGCAACCGCCAAGGCGGCCGAATATGCTGACAACGCTGATGACAATCTAGAGGCTGCAGGAAACATACACGATGTTCCTGCTGTAAAGGCTTTACAGATGAATATGGTCCTGTCCGATATTAACAGCCGCATTTCTAGCAGCTCCGTTCGTGCTGAGGAAAATTTGCCATCTAAACCATCAAAAGACGAGGAGCCAAAAGCTAACGTTGATTCTGCTGAAGTTGTTAGAAAGAAGGATCCAATTGAGAATCAAAATGTGGATGAAATGGATGCTACCCCAATCAAGGAGGAGGACGCTAAGAGCGAGGTAAAGTTAAAAATGTGATTATCCATTCGCGCTTAAAAGTATAGTAGTCGATTTTGAATTGGTTGGTTTGACAGTAGATAAGTGTTGACAAGGTTGTATGACGGTTATAGTTAAATGGAGATGGGTATGGGTTTTTCAATACAAAGGCATGTATTTTTTTATTTTAGACTGTCGGTCGCCACTCTAATGAAAAGGAATCAAAGACTATCATTACCGATAAAATCAAAAAAGAAGCAACTTTACTTGCTGACGAGGCTTCCGCATCCGTTGTGAAGATGGAAGTTTGTGAAAAAATGGACGTTGACGATGAAGATACCAAAGCAGAACCTGTAAATGCTGTTGAAAAACAAGAAGTCAAAACTACTGTTACTAAAAAAGAAGAAGCTATAACTGATGCTCCTGGCAAAGAGAAAACTAAAATTTCCGCTGCTGAAAAAGAGGAAAAGAAAATTGCTGCTGCTGAAGAAGAGGAGACCAAACCTATTGCTACTGAACCAGAGAAGATCAAAACTGGTGATGTTGAAAAGGAGGAGACAAAAACTGATGATGCTGAAAAGGAGGAGACAAAAAAGGATGATGCTGAAAAAGAAGCGAAAGACGACGACGACAAAAGTGCTACCGCTGATGAAAATGGCGAAACCAAAAACGTTGATGATACTGAAAATGAAGAGATTGAAGCTTCTAAGGAGGCTGAGAAAGTCGACAAGAAAACTTCTAACGATGATGAAAAGAACAATATAGAATCTACTGATGATGCTGCCAAAACTGGTAATGCTGCTGGAAAGGAAGATTTAACAACTGATAATATTCCTGATGACGAATCCATCAAGACTTCCGGTGTTACTGAGAAGGAAGAGACTGTCGATGATACAGCTTCGCCTGCCAAGGAAGCTGCAGTTGAGAAAACTTCACCAAAGAAGGGAGAGGAGCCAGGCAAGGAAGAAGGTAAGTTAGATGGTGCTGATTCGGAGAATATTGCACCAACTCCGGATGACAAGGTCAAAGATGACGGGGATGTCAAGTCCGAATCCTCTGACATGAAGTCTGAAGCTGCTAAACCCATATCATCTGATATGAAGCTCGAGACACCGGAAGAAGTAGCTAGTTAAGGCAAGTTCTCCCGCTCATCCCTCTTTTTTCAATGTACAAGTGTGCTTATCAATGTAAATTTAACTAATACAAAGAAAATCTTACAAAATTGCAGGTGGAAACTGCGGAACAATTGTTGGAGCATAAAGAAAACAACATTCTGTTTTTTAAGTTTCTCTATTTTTTATATGTATTTGTTCAAGTTTTAGGCATGTCATGTGTGTCTGCTTCCTTCGCAACTTACTCTTAAACTGTCGTAATGTATCCTGTAGACTTAGTGAATGAGTAGTTGATAGTGTGCTGACATAAAAATATGTATTTTTATCATCGATCGAAATAAAGATTTTAAAATTTTCTACATCTTTTGTTTTAGCATTTTATTTTGGATGGCATTTATTTACAGTTACAGTCCAGTTTTTACACATATATTTATGCATTTAATAAGCCAATCATCAATAAAGATCGGGATATTACGTAAAATATACATTAGGTTTAAGTACATACAAATTTAGTAATATTTAATGACTACTTAAAGATAAATACATACTATAGTATCAAAGTACACTTGAAGATTTGCATCTAATTTTAACGATTCTTCTTCATTACCACTAGCGACTTATTTAAATAATTTTTTGCCGAGTCGTTGTCAACTTACTACAGACAAGCAATGAGGTTACTTTAAAAATGGAATTAAAAACAGTTGATAATTAAAATTCTTACAATCTAGTTCTAGTTTAATTTATTCATACAAATCATATAACCTATGAGCTGTACATGGTATGGTACAAAAGTTTCATTGAACTTCGCTATTTAATAACGCACAAAAGCAATGATTATTAACAAGTTCATGAGATAATCGTAGTAATTATAACATTCATATTTTAGAACATGATTCCAAAACTATATCTATAGAAGCTACTATTTAATCTCGACTTTTAGAACGATGACGATTTATTTCATTGTTTCTTTTTGATTGATCACTTGTTATGGAATGATTATAAAGATTTTTTTTTTAGAAAATTATGTGAATGCAGTTTTAATTGAGAACTTTTCTGAAAAACTGTAACAGAATGTGATGGCTTAAATACAAGACTATAAGTTGTACAGCAAATTTTCTAAACTTTGTGCAGACATGAGATTAGTCCAGGAATGTCAAATTTTACAGTTTTGATTGATTTCATAGAGGGATTTTATGACTGATTGTTATTATATATTTTAATTTCTTTTTAGATAAACTCTAGAAAACGAATTATCATTTACGATTTCAAGTTTTGTACATACGATAATACGATGCATATTATAATTCAAGAGAGGCATGCATTTCTATGACTGTTTCAGAAATCAGCCATGTCAGTTCGAGCTCGATTTTAATGTATACCATTATTATGTATTATATTCGCGAAACAAAAAAATTTCCTTGAACTGGATGAACTCGGTTAACGTATGAACGGATGGATCAAGTTTCTCTGATAAACTTTTTCTCTCTCGTTACGTCTGTCGCGGCTAACTAAGAAGAGGCAAAGGCAAGATAAATCCAAACAGTACTTTCAGGTTTCAAGTAGAGTTTTCCCTTTAACTACCTTGTGAATTACAGGCTAAATTTATTTCCCTAAATACAATGACTATAACACAAGCCTTTTTACACGTAAATACTACTAAGACTTTTCCCCCTTTACATATTTTACCATTGTATAGGCATGGTCGCATTGTCCCTTAAAGTCCTGGATGCTATGACGCAGTTCAACTTAATTTAAAAATTACGTATACAAGCTAAAAACTAATTAAAGAAAATTCAGTAATGCATGCATTGTACATTTAATTTAAATATAAAGTACATGATGTATGATGTGTATTAAAAATATTTTGCTAATTCACAACTGGGATTCAACTCTACACTGACTAGAAATAAAATAAAAGTACAAACTAATTAAAATTAGCCTACCAATCTTAAATGTTCACAATAATTTACATAAAAGAACTGGCGACATCATATCATCCAGCTGGCTGTCTTAAAATCATATATATTTTAAAACATCAAGAAGTCAAAAAACGCATCACACGTACATTAAGCTTGGTTATCTTGTAATAATACCACAAAATGCAAAAATGCAGCAAGACGTAGACGAGCACTAGTGCAACTTCATTATCTTAATGCTCAATTTTTTTATGTGTAATAATAGGATATTTAACTCCTTACAACTATCTGGGGTCAATGGCAATGGTTTGTTCAGTGCATTTCTTTTTTTTATTAACTTGCTTTAAAATTGGTTGCATCAAAGATCAAAGGATTAACTTGCGACAAAACAAAATCATGAATAGAGAGCAATTAGCTTGGTAGCATATAATTGCACTGCATCTTTACCAAGGCTTTGATGAGAAGATAAATGTCAATTAGTAAATTAATTAGGTAGATGAAAAAATAAGTAATAAAGAATAATAAAAGTCTTATTGGAATGATCTTCCAGCGTACCACCTTAGCGTAATGTTTGTTATGTTAGGAAAGGCATCTAATTTCTGGTGTACTTGGTTTGATCGTGATCGATGATTTCATACTTAAGCAGCTCCTGCACACTTTAAATCTTAAATTAACAGATTTTACCAACCAGATAACTTAAAAAGATGGATGGTTAATAGAAATTCATTGCTTCTACATCATTATCTTTTTAGTAGGCTTTGTTAGTTGAGTTGAGATTGAAAACATCTCGTAGCCAATAAATAAATTATGGAGGTAGGCAAACGCTAATTGCTGTATTTCCTTCTACCATTGAAATTGACTTCGTTATCTATAATCTCCCAAATCACTTACTTAAACCAAAGTGTGAACATTAAAAAGACTATCATTTTGAGCCATCTTGCATACGTTAAAAAATAAGGGTTAACACACAGCTAAACAAGGTCATGTCTAATTACCATGATAAGGTGAAGGCTTCGGTCAGATTTTAAAGTGTTATTGTAGTTCTTGAATTAAATTTTTTTTCTGCATTTCGCACCAAGTCGCAAAAACAACTCGGCACTTTGAAAGTACTACTACTACTATTCATAATTTATTAGTGGAGAACAGCATTAAATGGCTCATTGTTTTTCATGGACAATAAAAAACGATATGCAAAAAAATATTTAGGATTTTATCTTAATGTCCATCATGAACTATCTGCCAACTTGCTAAATAAATTTTTTTTTGTGATTTACGCTTGGATAACCAAAAGTCGGTACATATTGTAAACAAAACTTTTTCAAAGTTACACTTACAAGAGTACAAGCAAAGATTTCTTTAATTGAGCTTTTTGCGTATTTTAATCTTATTCTGTGACAAATGTCAATAAAACAGTGGCAGGTTGCTTACGATGAAGTATGACAAGTATAGGAAAACTTGGACAATTGGAAATTATTCTTCCACAATTGCGAATTATGTCTTACGTAATGTACTAGGCGTGCTAAAACCTTGTTTATCTTGTATGAAAACGGCGAATATCGCTAAGCAGAAGAAGTAGTAAAGTTGTCATCTAAAGAATTACATTTTTTCTTCGTTTTTTATGATTAGGTACTTGTATGATAGGACGGACTCGTATTGTTCAGTAGTACTTGCAAAGTACAGCTTGTTATTATTCTCTGGTCAAAACAATTTTTTTGTTTAAAATGCATGTGTGTGGTATGTTTACATTTCCATTTTCTTGGGATTCATAATGCTCACCAGTAGTAGCTTGTAAATACAATAGAGTAAAAGGTACTTTTTGTTTGAAAGAGCCGATTTGATGATGATAAGATATTAAGCATCTGCTGGCGATGAGTTACGAGATTTGCGAAAGAGTGAAAATAAGAGAATCACAGATTAAAGTATTTTTTTGCATAGTATACAATTCATGATTTTGTAGTCGCATTTTGGAATGGTGTCCTCTGATAAAGTTGAGCTGACACTTGCTCCACTTCGTGACTTTTTGCCAGTTGGAGTAGTATCCATTGCTCATTTGTCGTGTGTTTACTTTTACTTCCTTCTCCGAAACTTGAGACGTGCCTTTAAACGAAAACAACTTGGAACTGTTGATGATGAAGATGACCTGATGATTGTTTCCTGTAACAAACACAGTCAAATAAATACAGAAAATAATTAGTGGTGAGCAATAAAACAAGTGGTAGCATATTTGCAATAAAAAGCAGAGGCGAATATTTAAAATAATGCGTTTTTTATGTTTACTCATAATCGTTGCATCAAAAACGCATCTGTCTATGTCGACATTCGGTTTGGTTTAGGTAGACCCACTCTGTTCTAAGAACACCGCTGGATTATATTTCTCTTTTTATGTAAGCTTTATAAACATTTTTGAGGTTTATGAGTTCACTTGCACTCGCGAAACTTTAAAAGTGAATATGAGTTTATGAACATGCTTTAAAACAACGCGTTATCACAATGCCCCAGTGTAACTACCTAATCGTAAAATTGATCTACGAAGTTAACTAAGGACTAGTACAATTTGTTCATGCAAGTAGAGAGGAACGATTCAATAAGTTATATATTTGACTTTAAACATAAAAATATATTTCAATCAAATAAATTAGACATTTTTCACAAGGTATTTTATGTCTCTTTGCCCATTCTATTCCGCGACTATTCACGCTGACATTTTTCCTTTCTCACATTCGCTATTCCTTATTATTTGTACATGCTATGCTATGAATATGCGCCATTTGTTTGCTTAAGATATGCTGCAATACATACGAAATTCACTTTTCATATTATAATGCTCCATGTATTTAATTTCAATGACAACCCATATTTTCTTATCCGAGTCCCAACCAAACAATATTATTATTATTATGCGCTATTATCATTGGGATTGATAAGGGAAGGGAAGGTAAGTAAAGGTAATGCAAAGTAAATATTAAGAAGATTGTATGGGATAGAGCTCCCTCCTCTCTTCACTCGGATTTCTACTTCCTTTCCATTTTAAATGCTCGGTCCACAATTTTACAAGCCCCAACGGATAATACAAAATAATAATGAACATAAAAACGCAACGCTCTATTTATGGTACATGCAGTACACATCCCTCCATTCATTTTCAATCCAAAACACATTCACTTCGATAAAAATTTCTTTCATTTCAATCAACATAACTATGTACATTATCTTTATTCCAGTACCACCAAAAAAATATGCTCTCGTTTCTCCATCAGCTCCAAGTGTATTCATACCACATCGAGAAATCCACATAGAAAAGAAGAGATGGAGAGAGGATCTCATTTTTTCTCATTTTCTGAATCTAATCGAAACTGAAATGATTATTACTGCAAGGGTCGTAGTGGGTATGTAAAGAAAGGTATTTCATACACCTATGCATTTACTATTGTGATAGGCATGGCTTCTGGTGTGTGACATTACAACATGTATAAGGCTCACGATAAGAGCAGAAATGAGTAAAGTAATGAAGAAGCGTCTCATAGAGACAACGTAAACCTCTGAAGGCTGTCTAGTAAAGGGCACTACATGGTGTCAGACAGAACAAAAGGGCTTCTTGCTCCTCACCCAACAAACTTCCCTTTCTCAACAGAGCTCCCTTCTCTTTCTCGCTCTTTTACTATTTGGTAACGAGATGATCACTATTATCATCTAGTATCGCACGTTATTTCGTGTACATCATTTTACTTTCTTTGTAAGCATCAACTCACCAACTTACATAACTACTGCTTACATTCATCAACAACCAAAAAAAAA
>JAQIXW010002406.1:0-15586 GCA_034700685.1 Willowsia buskii | reverse complement strand
TTCGGAGCATTCCGAAACGGTTACTATATAACATATAAATAATATTAGTTTGGGTCCAGGAATGCTTGAAAAATTTCAGAAAATCACTGGTGTATTTTAATCCGACAGGATAAAAACAAAGGAAAATCATTTTCAAAGTAAGCTTTCATTCCATCTCATTCCTTCATTAAAGCATGCTTGAGTCCATTTTATCATTACTCTTATATGCTTGTTGGGACTTAAAATTAGTAGCCACAGAATATTATGTATAACTGTATATTGACCAAGGAATGTTTATTGAAATATCGTTTTAACATGGTTTCGTCATGTATCTAATGATTTGAATGAAACTAAAACTATACTGCAGATAAAACTGATTTTTTTTGAAGACAGTGTCATGCAGACAAATGCATGCATGTGTCATGTAAATGACAGTATTAATTCTCAAAGATTTCCGACTTTTCTTTCTCGTAACATCATTGATTGTTGTCCACTAGATTTGTCAAAGGTGAAAAGCAGTCCCTAGGATCTCATTTAGACTCCAATTGAAAAAACATGCACAATAAAATTCTATTCACAAATGAATCAGCCAAGCATTCTATTCATCACTCACATAAATCTGTTTCAATTTGTAATGTAGGTATATGCTGGTAAACTGTTTGTGTAAATTAAGTTTTGCAGAACTGATATATCACCTACATAAATACGTTCCTACGATACTGAAAAATAAGGTCGACACTATGCCAAGCAAAATAATGTGGTTACAGGATATTTGAGGATATATTTCTTTGAAGGTCTTGATAGCAAACAAGAATTTGCAGGGAAAGTGCAAGGGAAAGTGATGACTTGCGGACACCACTGACTGAGCCAGCCAAGAAGAAAAGGAAGTGAATCTAAGTAAAAGTGGCAGACTTAAGTAGATTTTTTTTCAGTCAGATGGCAAGGTGGGGGGTCCATCTTGAACGATTTTGTTTTCCTAACCCCAAAATATCTTTCAATCATGCCTTGCTGCACTTTACCCATCATGAACACTCACTCCTACATGCATGCATAAAGAATGGTCATAGAAGTGGAAAACTACTTGACTCCCTTTTTTCTTTCTACCTGAAATCATATCGTCTGCAAGACTACCCAGACATCAATGACTACCAAGTCCAGACACAAGATAGTATGCGAGCAGGATAGACAACGGTCTCTCAGCTCCATTAAAGTAGTTTTGGCAAGTGGCACGCAAAAATCGATTAAGAACCACAACTGGCTACCAAACAACTGATGGATTTCGCTTGCAAAAGCGAAGGTTAAACAAACGGGCTTTTCTGAAAAGACGTACAGGCATTTCTCATTTCAAGCAAAAACACATACCCTTCCCTACATAAACTTTTAACGATAAGGTACTACTATTTTTATTTGCCAGCTATAGAAGCATGCATTCATAATACAAATAATATTTCTTCTAAGAAAAAAAATGAAAGAAATGATCTCATTCAGTCAGCGAAAAATGAGAAAGGATGGAAACGGACAAAGATGCCCTGAAGAGGAATAATATTCCACTTATTTTGATTTCCCTCTCTCTTTTCTCACGCACACATTCTATCCAACTGCAATTTTCCCCCAACTCTTCACTCTCATTTTTCGCTTTTCGTATCTCTGAAAATGATACATGGTTCATTGATGTGTGATGGGAGGAAATCAGATTGAGAGAGAAAACATGGATTTTTATACAATGCCCAGCTCCTCTAATATATTATTACATGTGCATATATTACGTAATTCATATTTTTTCTGCGTTCAGCTACAGAGAGAGCGAAAAAAAGTGCACATGTACAACCTCTTCTTTCACTACGACCCATCAAACTCGCTCTTCCTTCATTTTACTACATTCTACCAGAAAATTGTTCTATTTTTACCACTCGTTTCATTTCATTTACACTGAACTGCTTTCACCACCTATAAAGCATGTAACCTATGTCCTTTTCTTACAAAAAAAACTAGACAAAAAAATAAAGTAACGAAAGTAGTAGTCGAGAAGAGGAAAGATGAAAGTGGTCTTTTTCAACTGACTGACTTATATTTTCCGTGAAAAAAATGCAAGAAAAAAAATTTATAAATGCATCATATTCTTGCTCACTTTCTGACTTTTCCTCCTTTTCCTACAAGTATCACTTTCACTTGCCAGTTTTAAGAGGAAGAGGTAGTTTTTTTCATTGTGATGGAGGGACACCGTTAGAAAGTAGCTAACAAAGAGCCTTTTCACTTCACCTTCATTATCAGACGTGTAATATCACATCGCTCTCTCATTCTCTCTTTCACTTTCTGTATGTCTTCGTTCTCTAGTCTATTTTTTCATGGTTATAATATTTTTACAGCTGGTATCTACCGCTGAATTAGAAGAAGCATAAAAAGATTTTGTGAAATGTTTGATGATGGCGATGCATGGAGAAAAAAGAAAAGTAGTTTTTTCCTCCCTCTTTGGTTTTGATATGAGGAGCAGAAGGAGGAGGAGGAGGATGTTGGAGGTGGAGATGGAGGAAGATGGAAGAAGAAAAACACTACGACCGCCATCCTGATGATGATCATCAGTTGTTGTACTAGAAATGAAAAAAGAAAGAGGAAATGATGATTTTTTTCTTCTTTTCTATCTATCTCTCTCTCTCTCTCTCTCATTTTGTGCCTAGCTATCTAAACGTGTAATGTGTGCATCCCCGAAAAAAAAAGTAAGAAGAAGTCGACAGTGTCGGCGAAGAAGAGTTTTGAAGAAAATGGTGTGTAAAATAAGAGGAAGGAAGAATCTGACAGCTTCATATTAGGAAATGACTCTCGGCAGACACATAAAAATGATTGCAATTAACTGGCGCTTTCTCCTTCACTCACAGACACAACGCAAACACACACACATACGCCTCAACTTGAACTCATTCACTCACTCAAGTCAGTTACACACATAGGTATATATGCACACAACTCTGCAAACACATAGTTCAAAATAGTGAAACTTGCTTGAAAATGGGAGAGGGTGAAAGGAAGAGAAAGACAGACAGAGAAAGTATATGTGAATATACCTATACATTTTTTTTCTTTTTCGAGGCAACGAACCAACCAAGTTCAGTCAAGTATGAAGTAGTAGAAGCCAAAATTCGGCTAACCAAGCATATAGATAGAAGGAGAGACTATCACATCACATTAATTGGTTATGCCGCTTTAGTAGTCATGGTGGGAGGCAGTTAAGCAAAAAACGGAAAAAAGAGTTTCCTCATTCATTCATTCAACAGCATCAAAATAATGTCTGGGCTAACTACCATATTTTTCTTATTCCCTCTATCACCATGCTCGACGAATATACAAGTTTTTTTTTCGGATTTTTTTTTGGAACGAGCACTAATATTGGAGCACTTAACGAAACGCGTATGAAATGAACAGCACATTATACATGTAAGCAGTCAACCAAAATGATGATGGTCATAGGGAAAATCTACTGCATTCCAGCATAACGGTGTCGTTGTTAGCTACTACTTTAGTTGATTTATTTTTTCAAAAAGAAAAGTGTAGCTGCACACACACACTTCTTGTCGGTTCATTAAACAGAAGAAGAAAACCCAGCTTAAAAAATAGTTAGAAATGAGATTAGAATTATGTGCTTTACGAGAGAGACGATGGCGGTTTGGGTGATGATGGTGTAGAAACGATGATGGTTTATTTTGAGGAAGATTATATCAAAAAGCATAAAGCTTGAGTTTAATGATTTTCTCCAACGAAAAGAAAATACTAACGCCATTTTTAGCTTTAAGATGGAAGACGGAAACGAAAAAGGAGAAAGATAATTTGGTTTAGATGAGTGTTTGTTGTTCACTGAGACATTCTTTCTTCTAAGAAATGGGATATTATGGTGATGATGCGAGCAAGAATTTTGATTGATGATTCTTTCTCTTTTTGATAAATAGATCATTTTTTACTTGATGTCATTCAACTGAAAATAAAAAAGTTGAAAGAGAAAGATGAGGAGAAGGATGGTGATGAAAATTAGAAGGCGAAAATAATACAAATGGAGAAAAAAATGGAGTGAAAACAGTTAATTTTTTTATTCCTTTTTATGGTGTGGAGTCGTATCGTCATACTTATGTGAAAAGTGTGAGTGGTGGTCTGGTGGGGGCGAACAAGATGAAAAGGAAAATGTGATCTTGGTGTCATATGTCATACGTGATGTCTACGAGTATTCTTGTCATAAAATTTTTTTATTAAATAAAAAATCGTAGACTGCTGTTGGATCATAAGTGTATGTATGATTCCTTAGTCTTTTACAATACGTACATTGAATTTGTTCATTTTTCATATTCTAACGAACAACAGAGTTGACAGCCTTATAAAATGTCCTGTTTTTTAATGTGCAAAATTCATCACAATTTATTTCCTCTCTTTCCTCCTGCTCATATGCTGATGTACTTGTACTCATTTACCATTACAGAATGTCACCTGTTTTATTTTAAACTGCTCTCTGCTGAGATGAAGTTTGAAGGTAAAATCTACCACTAAAGTGGGAAAAGGCAATAATAAAGACAGTAAAAGTGGTGGAGGGGGAAAAGTCGTAAAGAATTTTTTTAACTGCTAGTAAAAATTATCGTTGCTCAATGTATGATGGGGAATAATCAGTGGTGGTGAAAGTTTAGTGCACCTTTTTTTGATGCTGTGATGATGATCAAGTGATCATATAATAAAAATGAGATGATGGTCTCATTCATACACGCATGCACTGTACAGACCTTAAATATCTATACTGACTGACGAGAGAGTCAACCAGTTAAATGGTTCGTTACGATGATGATGAGTGATGACACCTCAGAATACACAATGATCTCCAGATATTATGCTCACTTCTCTATGTCGAAGTCAGAAACAACATGTGATCTCTATGATCTTTCCCTTTTTCCCGTGTTTATGGCACCATTACCCAGGTAATATGAATGAATCTGTAGATTGCGACTTTTTTTTTATACCTGCTCTAGTGCAAACCCCACGGACAAGCTTCACATCTCAAGTCAATCATTTATTTAAACATACCTTGCACGTTCTGTGTGGGATTTTCTATTTACTTTTTTACTGCCATTCTCTTTTCTCTGCGATTTCAACCGAAACTGAGAAGTTACCGAAGAGAGGGAGAGCGACTTGCAACCTGTTCGCCTCTCTCTGAAGAGGTGTGTTTGTGTGTATTATTGGGTGCATTGTTATTGTCATTGCGTTGTCGTCGTTTCACCTCATAAAACTAATGCCACCCTTTTCATTCTCGCATAGTTTGCGTTTTCACGAAACCTCAGAAAGCGAACAGGGTGAAAGTGAAACCCAGCGGAGAAAACTAAACTCGCTTTAGTAGTGATCTCTGTGACGAAGGGGGACACTAGCCAATGGAGAGGCAACGACCCGCACCAAATGTAAACCTGTTTTTTAAATAGCACATTAGAAATATCTCACATTTGAGACAGACTAGAGGGGAGCATCTCCGTCTGTACATTTGTATGCAATAATAGTTGACCGTATACAAGATTATTACGATTTTTATGTGACGTAGCTTTCTTACCCTTTCATATTCTCTGTTCTCCTGTCATCTTTCTGTAGTCTTGCACTTGACAAAAATGATAATGCCACATGCGGACGCAATGAATTGGGAGTAATGAAAATAGCCAATGATAAATAATAAAATGTATAGATATTTATACGCTCGCCCTTCCATTACACGGCTTACTTGACTCCCCCCACCAACATGAAAAGTAGCGTCCATTAAGCAGTGCATTTAGTTTATGATTTGGCCTGGTCAGAGAGAGCATCAACATATATTACATTAATATATTTACCATTGCGTATAAAGTACAAATATTATCGGATGCTCACAGAGGGGACAAAATGGTTTGTCCTCCATCACATAACCTCCTTCTCGCCGACAATTTTCTCCGATGTTTGCTCAACTGCACAATCAAATGTAAAGAAAGAAAAAGGAACGTTTCCAGTAGACTACTTACTAGCTGTGTAGCCATCATAAAAAATTGTCTCTGTCTCTCTGCTGGCAACACTAGATAAATACACATTATGTCAGCTTTTTTCAAAAAGGAAAATAAATTGTTTCACTTTTCCCTTTTTTTCATGTCTTTTTTTCCTCCTTTTTTTCCTTGTGGTCAGTCAGTATCATAATAATATGCTGTAGCTATGATCCCAACAGTATTAGTACTTTTTTCGTTGAGTTTTTTTCTCCTTCCTTGAAATAATTCGTTAATGTTCCGTGCATTCCACCATTCATTTTTACAACATGCATGCATGTAGTATATATGCATGCAAGTAAGAAAAGAGCAAACAATTTCTTTTTTTATGATCACCATTCCATCTTCCTTGTCCTCATCTCATCTCCACTTTATTTCTCTCAAAAGTTGAAAAAAGGTCAAGTTGAACTAGAGGGAAGAAATCTTTGTTATTTTCTCCGTTTTTTTTTAAAAAAAAGCCCATCATCATCACGAAACAGACGCTTACATTATATCATTTTAAAACATATATTTATCAGACCTTATGTACTTCCAACATAAAAAATATTATGAGGATATGTTCAGAGGAAATGGGGAGGAACAAGGGCTACTATATCACATCATGCATTCACCATCAAACGGTCATGTCATACATGCTTGTACTTTCCCTCTCTAAACTTTTTTAACTTCTTTTGCTTATTGCTTGTTGGCAAGCCATTGTAAAAAAATATGCATGGAATAATACAGAATTTTCGAAGCCAGATAACAACATAAGCTCTAATACCAGTCTACTAGATGATATGATCGTGCAGGAGGGAAAAAAAGGAAGCGGTGATGGTGAGTTTTTTTTGGTGAGCTCTTTTGTGGTTTGCTTTTTCATTGCCCATAATAATAATATTATGCACCACAGACAGTCAAAAGACCAACAGGGAGTTTTAAGAGGATAGATGGATAGATAGAAAGAGAGAGAGAGGGCAGAGAAGAGGAACCGAACCAGTAACCAAGACGGAACATTAAATACAACGTTGAGTTAAAGTGAAACGATAGCACGACTCACTGAGTCTATCTATTTAGCCATCTCTGTCTGCCAGTGCAAAGTTTGCTTGTATGCATGTATATGAGAGCAAGATGACTGAGTGAATGGAGCTTTTAAAAAAAGTTTATTTTTTTCCAGTCAGTGTTTTTAAATGCCCATTTTGTTGATACCCCTTTCCCTACTTAACATGCAGTTATGGATGAATACTTGGTTGGTTGGTTTAGGTATATATTTTTTTGGAATGGGTTGTTCATGAAAATAATGTATGCATGCATACACGTCGTTTTTTAGGGGACTATGTTCAGTGAAAGCAGTAGTATAACGGTTTATAAGGCTACAGGGGAGAGGCGAAAGTTGAGGCAACTTTGTTGACGACTTTCAAAGACGACAATGATGATTTTGTGGATCTTTGGACAATAGTCATAATAATAATATTATGATCGTGGTAGTAGTAGAGGCGGTGGTGGTGATGGTGGCTTTGGCCACTGCTACTACTACTCCCACTACTCCTGGTCGCCATTCCATTTGAACCGTGTGTTCTCCTCTAATGTGTTCGTGAGTGACTGGCTGTAGTAAAAAGTTAAAGTGCGTATAACCATGCAATGCATGCATGCATTTTGTGTACTTTGCATCGTCATCATCATGATCGTCGTCAGTTTGTGATGTTATAATAATAATAGTAGAGTAGTAATGCTTTTGTGCTTTCTCTCTATCTCTCTTTCCTTCAGCTTTCTTTTTTTCCACCTTGTCTGGAGGAAAATGCTTTCTCTTTCCCTCTTTCCTACTCTTTCGCTGATAGTAGTCATAAAATACACGCCACATGACATTAAATATTACGGTCGGCTTACACGCTCTCTCTCTCTTTCTCATCATCATCCTCGTGTACTCTTCTGTTGTGTCTGGTAATGCAGTGCATACTCGGTGAGGGAACAAGGGCGGATCATGAATGACTATGACGAGAACAAGATGATGATGACGATGATGATGGTGAGTACGACACCGACACAAAGACAGACACAAACCAAAACCAAGTGCATGAAGCAGTCAGTAGTCAGCCATAATATTATCCACCACCATCATCATCTTATCTCTATTATTTACGTGTACCTGGGTTTCTATACATACACAAGTATTCAGATACTTGCCTATATATTTCTAATATGTAGATGATGAAAATGCAGCGAGTCGAGTCCGTCCCTAGATTTTTTTATATTCCACCTACTTTTCATTTCTCTGAGTAACCCTGAGAAAATCCCCAATTTTCTGTGGGATCCAACCGACAAGAAAGGAATGAATAGGGAGTAAGGGAAAGAGAGAAAGAAGAGATCTTTATAACACCAAGATTGTATGTGGCCGTTGCCATGTACGTTTTTGCTTTATTTTATTTCAACTGTTTGCCGTTGTGCCACTTTCTCACTGCTGACAGATGGTTCGTCGTTGAGAGCTACTGGAAGTATGTCGTTCTACAGGGAAAAAATTAAACTGGCTACCACACTTCATCATCAACCACGAAAAACGCCAACCATTGCAACGCTTGACTTGCATGCTAATTTTATTTTAAAATGAGGACCAGCAATGAATATACAACTTATGAATCTAAGTTCTCGCGAAGGTAATAGAGTTAAAAGTGCACAGCCATATTGTGGAGAGAGTGTGGTAACCATTCTGGTTTCTTCCTTTTTCTCACGTACAAGTCGCAACCATTAACTGCAAAATGAGAAGAATGATGATGACTGCACAATATTGTAGGCTAACTAACGAGTCGTAGAAGTGGACTTTATTAGTGTATTTGTTACTTGACACAGCCCAAAGGCTACTACTACTACACATTGATCAAATTGTCAAATGAAAATGAGTCCCTGTATTCTCACCAATGAGGAGGAATTCTTATTGTCACTTTGTTTTTCCCTTCATATACGCAGGTTTGCCACTGGTAGAAAGTTTATTGCCGACTTTGTATGATGCCTCCATTAACATCATCTCTATTTCACCTTTCAACGAAACGAAGAGCCATGGTATTCTGTAAGCCATAATAAGGGAAGGTCTGGTCTAGTGA
The DNA here is from genome assembly GCA_034700685.1 of Willowsia buskii. Taxonomy (NCBI): domain Eukaryota; kingdom Metazoa; phylum Arthropoda; class Collembola; order Entomobryomorpha; family Entomobryidae; genus Willowsia; species Willowsia buskii. The sequence goes on along the minus strand of JAQIXW010002406.1, from coordinate 6,516 downwards.
GTTTTCCATTTGCCTGAAATAATTATACGAGGACATTCATAACAATAAACTCTTCAACTTGCTTCCCTTCTCCTTCCTCTCTCATCTTTATCATTATCCACCCAGTCTTCCTGTTCTACTCGTCATTCCACTTGCAACTTTCTCTGCGTAAAATTCCCTTTAAAACTTTATGCTTCCTATCATCATATCCCTACTTTTAAGTAGCAAACCACTTTTCTCCATCATATAGTCGCAGACATATATGATACACACCCACATGAATCTCTTGTTTGACTTGAGAAGAAGACAACTTTAAGACAGACAGTTAGGTGGGAAGGAGAGAAAGTGCGAATGAGAGGGGATCAACTTGAAATTGAATATGGTTACGGCAGTGATGTGTCCATATGTTTCTCTCCCAAACTCCTCGTCCTCTTGTCTTGTAGTTTTGTTTGACCACTGTTTCCTAACTCTGAAGAGAAGAGACTTGTGAGAAGGAGAGAGAATAAATGAATGCATACGGATGGTTGGGTGACTGTCTGTTTTCCCTTTTGCTAGTTTAGTTGGTTATTTTGACTTCATTAAGTATCATCCACTATCCTCCGTTTTTTCACATACAACAATATAGAGGTTTCTTGGCTTCCTTCTTTCTCTTCTTTTCTTTTGCTGTTTCTACTGTGTCTCTTGTTTTGCTCCAGTTCTAGTAGAAGTAGCTTGTAGCAATGACAACTCTAGAGAGAAAGCATATTATCATCATCATCATTATTTCTTCCCAGTAGTCGTCCTCTTCATCCTTTTCTTCATTACCATGCATGACCATCATCACTCTGCCTGTTTTTACTACCAGGGAGTCTATGTGAGGAGGAAGGCGAAAAACGAAATAAACTCTGATGGAGATGAGGACGATCATGATTATTGTAATGAAAATAAAGTTAAAAGGAAGACATGATATAGAGGCTTTCAACGTCAAAGCGCTTTTACATAACTACTTATTTCGTATATCGTCATGGTAACCATCTCGAACAAGGTGAGCTTGTTGAAGGCGAGTTATATGAGTAAATGAAGAGTGATGACACACGACAGGAGAACGAGCACACATCCTTTTTTTTCAAAAAAAAGAAGACACAAAAAGAGAAAGTGTAGCTTTCACTCCCAACTTGTCTCTGTTTAATAATATCTGCCTTTGACTCTTTTTTCCCGTCATCATTTTCTACCTGACTTTTGAAGAAAATGGAAGAATATTATAGGGTTTCCATTTCCTTTTTAAAAAATTGCAACTTTTCATTCGCCTAGTGCTTATACGAGTCGAGGTTAAATTAGAGGATACAAATCGGCAGACCACCTTTTCCTCATAATCAAGTAAAATGAGTATTCGGAATTAAATGGAATTTGGAAGGACAACGTGCAAAAATCTGGGACTACAAGAGAGAGAGAGAGAAAATGAAGAGTAATGAGAAGAAAGGAGTCAGAGTGGCATGGCATGGCAATTTTGTGAAGAAGCCGTTAAAGCGAGCAAATGAATGGCTAGTAGTATAGGTTGAATCTTTCATTAAAATGAAATGAGTAAAGTGACAAGGAAATTATTGTATTTTACGACTTCACAAGACATTGCTTATCATGCATTACTCTCCAGCAATATAGTTGACAGATCACAAAAAACAGTAGTTATTTTGGCCAGAGTTCCACATCTAAAACGGGAAGGGACAGACAACCATTTAATTACTGTTCAGATGATTATAAATGATAAATTTAAAAGCAAGCTGTTACAGAGGACGAATTCCATTTTATTGACTCCCTACAATGATCATGACTACTTGTCCAACGTTTGTAAAAAAAGTGCAGAGCCCTAGTTGATTACATTTCCCACTAGTCATGAGTTATAGTTCATCGTAATAGCAATCCAATGGTCTAATTTTAGCTTTTAGAAAGTTGGCTTGTATTTCATCCAATTTTGTAGGCTTTGTATTTCAACTGCTGTGACAAATACCAGTTATTTCTCTTCTTCTCTTGTCACCATAATTGTTTGACTACGCAAAATGGCATACGGGAAGTACAAATCACGAGAGTTTTTATGCGTACACGTCAAGTCTCTATTGTTGAATTGCTGCAAATTGCAAACTCATTTATTTGATTACAAGGACACATGACATGACCAAATAAAATTGGGTGGGTAGAAGAGTGACAACAATCTGTATTTGTTTATGTGCAGCTTTCATGCTCCAGAATCTGTGACCTGATTTATTCGCAATTTTAGCTAATTGACAGTGTTAGTTGTCTGAGCTATTGATAAATGATATTAATTTACGGAAAGCTATTAATTGAAACAAGAGGAGTGATTAAAAGGGTAACGCATATACATACGTGTATGATGACACAACATACCATTTCCAACAGAATAAAACCTCCTATTTAAACGTGAGGTCAAACTAAAAAAATTATCACGGAGCTCGCATGAATGTAGATTTTGGAGAGAGTTGACAAATAAAAAAGATAGAATAATGAAGTTTCACCGACCCACAAATCCAAAACATAACTTTGAATAAAACTAATTTGTGCCCTGTTTTTCATGTGGTTTTCAGGTTACTTTTGGCAAATCACGGATCTCCACTTAGAGCTCAACTACAGCGCCAGTGGAAGTCGGGACAAAAGTAAGTTTTTCGTGTACGGCATTTCACTTTAATTTAATGACCAAATTTCTAAAAATAAACAGCACTTTTTATTGTCTGTAGTAAAGCATTTTTTACATACACGCGTTTTCAGATAAAACAATATGAATGTTTTTGCAACATAGTATTTTCCGGTTGTATCGGAAGTTTGAATTATAGGAATGAATTACACATATAAGGGAAAACAAAGAGACTCAAATGATTTCGTATTTACAAGGAGTTTCCCTCCGAGTTTTTCTACTATTACTACAACGTATTCTTCTACAAAGTCACATTAGTCCACTTTCATTCAATGACCCCTCCCATTATTTTATTTGACCAGCCACCCAGCCACCACAATTTCCTTCAAGTGTGCGAGAGACATGCAATTTTAATATGCACTGCAAGAAAATTAGTGGGGTAATCTAGCAAAAAGGAATCAAAAGTAGAAAAAACATAAGTGCATGTCAACACTTAAAAAATACATACTTTTCTTCAGCCTATTACTACGTTCATTCCAGTGGTTTCCTTCCTTATTTTGAACGAACAACTTTGAGGGAAGACGTGTGTGCTGGGGAATAATAAACAGGAAACGATTTCTTTGGCTATTGGATTACAAATTGTATTTTTTTACAATTTCATTTTCCGCCCTCTCCTAATGTAAAAATATATGTTTTCTGAGAGGGTCGCTTGCGCTCTTTCTCTCTGTCATAACTACGTTTTTTTTTCTATTATTGCTTTTTCTTTGAATGAAAATTCACAGTGAAAATAATCTCAATGACAGGTTGAAGTGCAATAAACTTGTTGTTTGTTTCCTTCCCATTTTCTTTATGTAAACGCTGTGTTCCTCCTGCTTGCTGACACAAGTTCAATGACACTTTAGTTCTACAAGAGCAAGAACAACAACGCACACGTAATAAATTAACTTTATGAAGGAATACGTACAGACGAGTTGCGAGGGAATGAGAAAAAGTCGTCATATTTCATTTCTATATGAATATTGGGGAATCAATAAATTTAGTACTTTTTGTATGAAATCCACATGCATATATATTTTTCCCTTAAATTCCTAGTAAATTTACTGTGCTCGTCATTTTATCTAATTCGAAATTGTGAATGAGAGTTTTTTTTTTTACAATGCGTTGGTAGATGCTTGTACGCGAGATGTTATTCGTAAGCATATATATTTTCTCTGATGATACGATTGATACGTTGCTCTTTTCGTGTATGGAATCTCTTAAATTTACGTAATGGAACAAAATCAGGGTCGAAAAATTCAAGGGAAAATGTATTCGAGAAAGGAAAATCTGCGATGTAAGGCATTTGTAAGATTTTCCATGTCCGATTCTTTCATTTTTATGTGCTATTCAAACTTCAAACTGTAGAGATTTTTTGTTCCCGCACCGAAAAAAAATCAGTATTGAAAGATTTCGCGTCTCGAGAAGAAAAAAACGAAATAAAAAATATGATTTTTTTCCTTTTCTGAATTGGAATAGTGTGCTTGCGTCAAAATGGGCCTTTGTACCGCTCTTCTGAGGGTCGTTACGGGGGCTATGGCTGTGACTCCCCATTCATTCTCGTTGAGTCTGCTATAAAAGCGATGAAAGACATTCGAGGGAATGATATCGATTTCATACTTTGGACTGGGTAAGTATTTATACGAAACTTCAAAAGAATGAAAATAACTGTGCATGTCAAAGTGTTCTTTTTTTTCTTTTTGCGTTTTACTACCAAAGCGAACGGCATGTATCATTTTACTACTTGACTAGGTACATACACTTTCATCTTGGATTTTGTGTACATTCCTTCAGACGAGAAGACATAGAATTGTCCATCATTGTCATCAGTCAAAACAGTCTCTGGGCTTTTTTAAGGGGAAAATGGATCGGATGTTAAAAAATGAAGTAGTGCATTTTTCTTTTAGATGCTCGTTTAGCCTTCTGTGAAGCGTTTCTAGTTATGCCTCATGATATGATAATGACACGGATGACATGCATGTATGCACTCATGACAATAATAATAATAATAATAATATGATCATAAGAATAATATAACTAAGCATTGATGTAGTTTATATATGCTACGACGACACGAGGTACGTTGTTATTTCGCTGATTTTATGTTCATTTTTATTTTATTTCCTTAACGGTTCAAGACATGTACGATCACCGAACTAACTGCTTTTCTTCTTGGGGTTGTCGGGTAGTCGGCACGAAATTAACAAATGAGAATCTTGGCGGAAGCGAGGAAATTGACAAGCTAGTTGAGGGATTTGATTTGGTCAAAAGCAGTATTCAGTATCTCTGATAGCAATTTATGAGTTTTTGTTTGTACCTATCGGTATCGCTGAAGGTTCCTTCATAAAAAGCATAATATAAGTCTGAAGTATGAACTAAACAAGCATAACTGATAGCATTAAAGAATTAGGTAGGAACCAAGAGTCTTCAAAATTTAAAACTTTTATTTATTTACTTTCTAAATTTCGCTTAGGCAACTTTCCAAGCCCAAACTTTAGAAAAAACTGAATACGAAAATCAGAACGGGTCGTGCCAACGAGCGAACGGCGATACTGATTATGGTAATACACAATACATGCATGAAAAGATGGGAGGATGATACGCACTAAAACATAAAATACAGTTATGAGATTATCAAGGGTAAGTCAAGAAGAAAGCAAATCTGGTAGTTGCTATAGTTTGTGAACTGATATTTTGGGTTTCTATGTCGTTAGGAAAGAGTGAAAAAAACGGGTATATCACTTTACGATATATTTTTTATCTCCCTTGTCGTCTTTGAGTCGAGTACGTAACAATAATCGTAAGCGTTTACTCCAACAACTTGTTCCGAATGAAATGAAGTTAAAAGTACTTGAAGCAAGTTACTGTTTGTCTGATTACCAGGCAAAAAGGATTCCATTATGAGTGGGCTTGGAAAAGAGACTAAAAGAATTAAGAATAGCTTTGATGGGATGAAAGAAATTTTGAAACCGAATTTCCAGTTGCATGCTGTATTTCAAAGAGAATAGTTTAAAAGAAAACCTAACCTCCAGCTAGCATGTTTTCGTAATTTATCTTTTTGATGTAAAAATGCAAAAAATAGGAGTTGTTGTCAGTAGCTGGAGAAAATGAACATTTTCATATCTCTCTCTCTCCCTTGTAGTGTCATAACCAGATATTTTTTAGATTCTATTACTGTTAGACCTGCATTCACATCATCATCGGTAATTTTTTCCATCAGTGATAAAAAATGCTGTACTATTAGGTTTAGAAAAGCAACAAAGGGGAGTGTAATGGAAAAGGTGAAATGGGAGAAGTGAACCACCCGAGGCAGACTTAATCACATTGTTTTTGCGTTTTTTGGCTCGTTTTGCGGAATGCATTCTCGGAATATGATTGCGTTAAGTATGAGAAAACCAGGAATATTACAACATGCCTAAACTCCAACACGAATTTTAGTTAATTTTTATGGCGCTGTTGTGGTAGCATAGAGGGTTTGTGCGTCGCGTGTGTAGTGTGTGCCCTCTCAAACAACAACAGCGGGAAAATTTCGTTACGTTAACGTATTACAAAAGAAGATAAGAGAAATTACAAGGCATTAACATGTTTAAGGCTGTTTACACAACTATCCCTAGTTTAAAGAATGGCAGCAGCAGTTGCTCTCTCAGTCTTTTCATTTATTTGTGTTTTAACCAAAATAATTTTCAAACAAGCAATTTCCTTTGTGCTGCTGCCAAAGACAAATTGATTTTATGTCACTTTGAAAAGGATCAGAGGAGGCATCCGTTTCATTACAAATATTACACGCATAAGTAAGTTAAATACCTATACACATCTCTGAACTATGGATTCACGTAATGACCTTAAATATTTACTATTAAAGTCCACGCGCCTCTACA
>JAQIXW010002405.1:0-15589 GCA_034700685.1 Willowsia buskii | reverse complement strand
TGAGAACAGAGAGGAGAACAGATGTAAATGTGATCAGCAAAGGACAGGTAAACAAAGCGAACGGTTACTCATTTCGCTTAGCGCTTTATCAAAAGATGCATCTGATTGGATGCCAAGCTTTAGGAGGCTGTCCTCCAATATTTTTTGGAAATTTGATTGGCACTTGCAAGAATGAAACTCCCACCACATAAAAAAGATTTCGTGCAGGACACGGAAGATTGCATGGGTTGATGTTGTTGTGATTTTGGTAGGGTTACTAGTTGGATTGGAGAAAGAAGTGAAACTTTTGTGGCACGACGGTTGACGATTGATTAGACGTTAGAGATTACTTTGATTAGAGTTTCACCGTTTTGGTGACATTTTGAAAAGAGACTTAAATTTTCTTCTGGCTTTCGCTTAAGTAATTATTAATTCAACCAGTTAAAGCATTATTGACGCATGTCAAACATTGAGCGCTTTCCAATAAAGAAAAGAGTGCAAATAGGTCGGTCAGGTTAAAGACATTGAGGTATGTATAATTTTTAAAGCAATAGTAAGATGTTTAAGAAAGAGACGCGATGAGTAACTTTTTATTTTTAAAATCTTTTTAGTGGGTCCTGAGTAAACGCTCCATCCTTCCTTGACACTTTGATCAAAGCGAAAGAACTCGGAGTTGGGAGAGGACTTTGATGGATTTAAATGGAATTGGGTGCAGAGGCTTTTAAAATGGATCGTCAAGTGAGGGCCAGGGGACAAGTCAACAGAAGGAATGAATCTTATGTCGCTGCATTGGCAATGTCACCATCCAATGTGCAAATGGATTTGGATGATCAGAGTGCCCGTATGTCTCCAATGATGGAGTTAACAATCGTTGGTGGACTCGGAGTGTTTATCATGATTACACCCAACGTAGCTGCGTTTATGAAAGAAAAGGTATTAACACGAAGATTGAATTTGTTATAATGCATTATACAATCTACGCAAGTGCTAAATAAATACATAATTACTAATTACTTGTTTTTCATTTCAAAACTACAGTTCCAGCAAGTGAAGACTCGAGTTATACTTTTGAAAGATAGGCTGGGTCATACCAAAATAACGAAGAAACTGGAAATATTAAACCGCAGACGTAAATTCGGCAGTTTGATTCGCGTGATCGGGTCGATTCTTCCTAGTTACATGTTCACTCCACCCTGTCGCATTTACATACCCAACTGGGCGAAATTAGAGAACAATCAATGGGGTTTCACAGCCCCGATAATGGATCTTCCCATGTTTGATGTAACCAAAAAGGCTGATTTGCCTACAGAAAATGACGTTGGAGATGGGCTTATTGAGGCGTTTGAGCTTGGGTCAGAGATAATTAGCAGTCTTAGTGAAGAAGATGAGGAGGACGATGATATCGACAATGCATCTAGCTGCCCTGAAGGATGGACACAGGAACAGAGAAAGTTTGTTGGGAACTTTAATCCAACCTTGATCAACGCTACGTAAGTCAGCTAGCTTCCTAATCGTAAAATACTTGATTTTTTGGGGTAGTTGGGGTTTTTGTACTTGTATGTATTTTTATTATTCTTTTTTTTTTTTTGCAGCGACGTAAGTTTTGCAAGATGCTCTACACCTAAAGCTAATGTTGAGACCCTTCACTTCAACGCATCTCAGATAGTCAATCAACAAACAAGCAAAATATACGATGATCAAGGGGACATCACAGAGCTCAAGAAAATGGTTGAAGGATTGATGATGCAAATAAACTGTTTGAATCAAAGTTTGTTGACAACTCAGACTCAGTTAGCTGCTCAACAGCAAATTCCACAGGTCTCCTCAATTGAGCAACCAAAGGTTTCTGTTTCCGTCCCCATCACTGCACCAATAATACCAGTAGCATCTAATGTTGCCCCTCCAACTGGCCCACCACCACCGCCTCCCCCACCACCCCCTCCGATGCCACCGATGCCTTCATTTGGGAACAAACCATTGGTAATTTCCAAGAAAGGCAACCAAGATAAGCTGATAGAGAAAAAACCTCAAATATCTCTAAGTGATGTTTTGAAAGAGCTTCCAAACGCAAAATTACGTCGGATAGAGCGGTAAGTCAAGTCGTTAGTAATACAAATTGCAGCCAATCAAGTGTAATATTAAATGTAAGTGAATTAATGTATTTAGATCTCCCGGTGGAACACCTTTGAAGCCCCAGCTGAAATTGGCAAAAGAGAGTATGCCATTAGATATTGGAAATCAACTTGCGTTTGCTTTGAGAAAGCGATATGAGAGTATGCACTCCCCAGCTTGCGATACTGACACTGATAAGGAAAATATGGATGGCTCAGATGACTCTTTCGATGACTCTCCACTAGCTGCCAAACGAGTTTTGTTCCCATCAACCCGATCCCCTCGTAAACGATCGAGTGGCCCAAAATCCCAAAATGAAAATATAAGCCCGGTATGAAAGAATAATTGTGTATTCATACTTTTCTCTTTCTCCCTAATTAACATGGTTGTTATTCGGTGTCATAGATTAATTCCAAGTAATTAACGTTGATTCATCTATTTCTCCAGTTTGGCCAGCATCTTTTGAAGAAACGAAATGTGCCTCAGGCAAAAGAAAACACTCCACCCAATGTTTTTGCATTGCGAGAACAAAACTAGTCCCTTCCTCAGTCCACCGATTTTATCTTCCTTAACGATCCATGAACAAAAGGACACTACAATAAAGCGAGAAGAACTTCAGGTATGGTATAAACATTATTATGATAAAAGCGTAGTATATGTGTTTCAAGGTGGGTGGAAATTAAGTTAATTAGATGGTTTATTTTACTTCTTGACTGTTAAATTCTGGAGCACTATTATTTGTGAGGTTTTAATTTTTGTTAACATTATATCTCAACCTTTATACATTCGTAAAATCGTAAATTTCTATATTCTCGATATTCATACCAGTGCATTCTAAAAATGCGTGCCATGTTATCATAAATGTACTAATGAATATATATTATACGAACAGTTAAATAAAATGTTATTTACATAGTTTATATTAAAAAGCTAATCCCGATGAATCAAGTATTTTAAATTATATCTAAGCTTTTATTGATTTTCAAGTTTGAAGTTTGTCGCAAGTTTCACATGTGCATAATCATCCTTCATTAACCTACATATTAGGCATAATGGATGACATAGTTGATCATAATCATGAGAGTGTCATTTTTATTTTTATTATTTAAATATCTATTTAATAATTTCATAAACTTGAATTTTATTGTTATCAAATCGAGTCAACTTTGCTTCATTAGTTTTTATATGTTCGCACGCGTTAGGAATTTTATCTCTGCATAACCTCAGGCAGGATCTACTAGCCGGTATATTTCTTCCGAATTACACTCACGAATTTTTCATGACTTTTAAAGATTATTTCATTCGAAACGATTGATGTACTTTTTATCTCAAGACATTTTTGCTGGACTTTCGGCTCCGTCAAGTCAAATTTTGTAGATATTATGCTTTCTTGTTTATACATAAATTTTACAATAGAATAAATATACTGACAAATAATATAAATACATAATATGATCCTTTATGTCGCGTGGCTGTGATGTACGTGAGTATACTTGCGTGTATGTGGGTTACGTTTGAATTCACCTGTCTCCTCCCTATTACATAGTTTTCTGCAAGTCTATGGCAAACAAAACTGGAATTTACTTTAGGGATTGACGTCATGAGTGACTATGAGTATATTCACATTTTCGTTCAGTTCAGAGAGATATATATTGGTAGAATGAGGACAAAAGCGAGCCATATTATGTAAGTTGAAGTGCCGAAGTGCCAAGCACGATTCAGCAGACTTCTAACAAAGACGGAAGCATGATGTTTTGTCTGCTAGAGACAGTTTTCCGTTGAATACCGCTTAACTGACATAAACAAAACATCGTAATTTAAAGTGTAGTTGAATGTTGTATGCAGTATTAGTAATAATGTTCATACATATATGTGATATCTGAAATAAAAGCTCACATCGGCTTGTTTGTCTTAAAGGTCACTAAAGGCCAATTTTATAATTATCTTTATAATACTTCGCTACTTTCATCTTGGAAAAAGTAGTTCTCATAATTCTAGAATGTGAAATTGGACATTGCACACATTTGAAAGATAACATATAAACGCATTTAGTAGTAGTTTTTGCTTTGTTCATTTGTGATTACGACATCTTTTATGTATACTTTCTTAGCGTAAGCGATTCAATTAAAGTCGATATAGATGTGAAAAGTAATGGTGTAAAGGTATTACTTCCTGAAACAACTTGGACAGAACAATACTTATGTCTTGAGCAAAGTATGACTGAATTTTTTTCTGCAAGTAAAAGTGTGATCTCACTGTGCCCCAGTCGACGTAGTTCTGTGTCTAACAAACAGATTAACAGGTCTGATATGTGCAAGCACTTTCACCTTAATGTGAGCTAGTTTTATAGCATGTAAGTAGCATGAACAAATACAGGAAACGAAAGTTTCCCGCTGGATATACTTCCGTTGTTACTTTGATGAAGACTACAAGCAGAAAAATGTCAACCATTGAACCTGTATATTTGCTCAAATGATAAAAATGTTTTCAATTCGAACTATATACGTTTTTCTGGTAAAAATGTAGGAATACGCAAACAATATAATTTCCTTGTTTCCGCCTACTCTGAAGCAAAATTGAACACTCTATTTTTTGGAAATTATTTGTACACATGTGTAGTACAAACATCATTAAATTTTTTGAAAGAAACTTAATATTATGCTTAATGCACGACGATGAAACTGTATTGTAAATTGTAACGACCGCATACGGTAACCCCATTATACAAAAGAATATGAGTCCCATTCCCATTGTATATACATCATTAAATAAGGATATACGAACTGGTATTAGCGAAACTAAACAAAGAAAATTTGGTTCACAACATTGTAACCCAAAGTTTTGCCTTCAACACCCCCTCGACAAACAAATAGATACTGAATTTTAAAGAAAACGATCACAAATGGATATAAATGTGTTGTAGTATAGAGAGCTCACAAAGAACATTTTCTTTGTTAATACAGTTATAGAAGAAACTATTTTGGCCTTTCTGTGTATTACGTCATTTGATAAAAAAAAGTCGGTTTGTTGGGACTTGGGAGAAGGGAGAAAGTAGAGGTTCGAATACCACTTATTTTATATTACAATAGAAGACTATAGGGAACGATGGGGGAACATCGAGAAAAAAATGAGAGCATAGTGTTCTTATCAGCAGAAACACAATCTATAAGAAGCGGTTTCTTCTTTTGTTAAGTTTCACTTAACTGCTAACTCATGGATGGTTGGCTGCAGAGTGAGAATGAGTGCTTGTAGCCTAGTCCGATTAGAATGTTGGTAGGTCATTTTTTACAAGCTTTCTTTTCTTCGGAATGTCCGAGTCAAGAATATTTGTACCTTGTTGTCATTCCAAAACTTTGGTATCGGTACGTGATAAATATACTTTGATATAAAGTGTGACAAGAGAGTATGTTACAGCCAGAATTACTTACATAATAATTGTCTAGTATATAGTGTATGTACATGGTATGTAGTATTGTGCAGTGGTAGTGGTAAGTAAGTAATGTAAAGTAACGCATTTTTTTGCTCAAATCCATTTCTGTAATAAGTGAAAGTATCTACACATGCCATGGACAATCAATTTAATAGGCTTGCGTACAATCTTATTCACTAGTGCCTGCTGAACCAAATAGGAGCAGAGTAAAACATCATATAAAAATCATGGAATAGATACGTTATCTGCTATTACTTTCTCACGCTTGTAAAATGAAAGCACTGAGAAAGTTTATTGGATGTGCAGAGGCACAATGCGTGCTTTTGCGTAAATGCGTAAAAAAAGAGGAACACGAACTCGCGCAAAACCCCATTCCCAATGCGGCATGGTTTTAGGAAACGAAGCATTCGGGGGCTTTAGTATTTTGTCACAGAGAGGGAATGGGTTTTCTGGTTTTCTCTGATAAATTTTCTAAATACTGGTTTCCACAACCTGCACACTGAGTCAGCAACGCATCATCGTCATATTGCAGTACCTTTTCTTCATTTAAGACAAAAAATCTACGCATCCTACCAAATATCGCTTGTTTGTTTAAATTTTTGGAACACGACACATACTAGTATATTAGGAGAAGAAGGAGAAAGGCATATGAATGTACTTTCACTGGCACACGTTTATGCATATGTATAAGCTTTGAGAATTGTAATAGCTAGTTTCTATAAACGAGTATATGAGCTCCATTTTCATGTGTAAGCAGAAAAAAATGAAACGTGAATGTTGGAAGTTTCAACTCGCACAGGGAACCGAACTGAATCGTCTCATGTGACCATGTCGATGATGATCATGATGACGCCTCCTGTAAAGCTTTGTGTTCTTATAGATTGAATGCAAGAGCTCTACTAAAACCCACGATTTTATGTATATGCATAAGGCATTTTATTTGACAAGCTCGGATTATGGATTGTAAATGTATGTTTCCCGAAGCCACCCACTATATATTCCATTTCCAAAGTGTATTTGATGGAAATATTGTGGTTGCATAAAAATACCCACTAACCATAATAATATGCATAAATTCAGACTTGAAATGAGCCCCCGGAGGTATAGTGTTTCCTTTTCTCACTGTCGTTTTCATTATGTGAAAAAGAAAAATTACGTGAGATAGTTTATGTTTATAGAAAAATACCTATCACAATTTAGTGGACTGCCGTAGGTCGTTTAACGGCCTTCCAAAATACTTCAATATGATACCATTTCACCACACACTAAATATATACATGACATGCCTATATAGGTATGCAACGGCTGCCTAGCACACTTGATTGTTTGTACGTACATCCTGGAAATAGAGGATAGAGGAGAACCAGCGGAACGCGTGGGTACGAAAACTACATGATATGATTGCAAATATAATATTACAACTAAAGTAGCAAACCCTTTTTCTATCATAGCATTTGCTCTCAATCCTATTCGTATTGCTCTATCCGTCTATGGTATTAATATTATGGGATTTGGATAGGCAAGAATAACAGCAACGCATGCAGATACAGACTATAGAAGCATATACATGTATGGAACTATGGAACCTTATATGGAACATGTGAAACTCGCTAAGGCTTTGCAAGTACACACAAGTGCTCGGGAAAGTTCGGCGATGAGTTTTTCTCACAGAGCTGAGTACTAAAAGGAAGCAAGAAATAATATGCTAACGGTGAAAGGGCATGTGAAGACGATAAACTACATACGAAGGTTTAAAGTGAAAGCAGCAACGAATTGAGATGCTCCGTTGTTCGACGCTATGATACCCCAACTACGTGCGGTATTTAGATTTACTTGTAACGAGTACAGATTAAAACTGGAATCGGAAAGCGGCATGCTTATAATCTGATAGCTTCAGGACACAATGAAAAACTGTTAATTTAAATTGTCCGGTTTGAAACAACCTACTTTAAGAAGAATTTAGGTCATGTAAAAAAGAGTGAAAGCTAAATTCAAAAGAAAGCAAAACTAACAACTGGTTTGAAGTTGGTAACTTTTTTCACTGTGGGCAAATATTTTTCACATTCAAAACCGCCTTAAAAATAATGGAAATAAGTGAAATAATAACTAATATATGTATTTAATATTTCTATGTTTTATCATGTTTTTCATTGTTTTTTTAAATAACAAGAGTTAGCATAGCTATTAGGGTAAGCCATTTAAAATAGACGTAGATTTGCTAAACAAAAAGAGCAAGAGCACTAGACTAGAGCACCCTGGTTTGAACATGTACTTAAAATTCATACGCCAAATTAGAAGGTTGAAAGCGGTTTGTCTCTCATCCGAAATTAAAGGGTCGATGAAAATTACATCACTCAACCATCTGCAAGCATACTAGAAATAACAATAACCCTCTGTGGCAAATTCGTCAATCGAATCATGCCGCAATGTTGGATCTACGATTCAATTAGAATTATAGAAAACCTATTATGGTAGTTCAGCCTAACCTCAGTGGTTAAAATTATTGTATTTGCATGAGTAAAATAAAGCAGCAATTTTACGATAAGTAATCGAAGAACCACCAACGAACCAGCCATCATATTATACATTAAGGACAACAACAAGGAAGCAATCTGTATATGTCCTCCTTTGCTAACATCATCTAAAAAACTAGTATGGTGTGTGTGAGAAGGCAGCCAGCCGCTTTGAAGTCGGCGTTACGATCTCAACCGAGAGGTAGTCTCTAAACTGAACATGTTCCTTTCCTGCTTCCCAGCGTTTCCTACTTTCTTATTGCTACATTCTGATGTAAATAGCAATGTTTCACGAATCTCTCAGAAAAAAAAAGTTTTCCCAAGCGCCTACCTTGCCTTCTGTCTTGCTCCAAATATCTATATAAGTATAACCACCTCTTCCTGAGGATGATCATCATGCGTTCGACCACCATCACTGGGTAGAGCACACAACAAATACCTGCCTACCACCACCGCTTTGTTGATAACTGTGTGTTTTACAGTGACAAGTATTGAACTTCATTCCAGTTCCAACTGCCAGCAATATTGCGAAACAGAGGAGCCAAAGAACGAGTGCTCCTTTCTCTCTCTCCCCCACATTCTCTACGACATGAGTATTAATGGCAACTGTAATACACCAACCAACCGGACACAATAGTGTAGAGTAGAGGATTTACCTTTCCCTCCATATATTAATGACTGCTGAGGTTCAGAGTATGGAGTCCTATTTGAGACCAGTAACTTTGATCCAGCAACTTGAGTTACTGGTACACTAGTGAAAAACATGTACATACACAAGCAAAAACAACACGAGTGTATTAGTAGCAATGTGTAAAAAATGTACGAATTTTCTCTCTTCCCTCATATACAATAGTCCCTTTCCTCTCTGCTTTCTCTCTCATCATGATACACACGTTGTTGTACCGTTTGTTGCCAGTTGCCAGACTGCATGAGCTGTAGCAAGTTTGAGAGAATGGAGAACTCTCTCTCTCTCACACACACACTGCTTCTCACACAATCAAAATCTTAAGCCAGAGTGGAAAACGGGGTTAGTCACTCCTGAGCTTTCACCTAACAGTTTTCTACTTTCTCTCTCTCTCTATCTCTTGTCCTACTACAACTAAAACTCTGTAATGGACGAGAAGTGTCAATATTACACAATATTCCACATGCGACTCGACGAGAACATCAAGCCGAGTTGACCATGACTTAGAGCAGGTCATTTTTTCAGAGAAGTAGTGCGCTCTCATTTCATTTCCAACCACTGCCACAATACTACTATGTGACGTGACTACTTCCATATGTTTGGTCACCACTAATGTGTGTCTGTATGTGTGAATGTGTGTTTATTGTGTGTGCAGTGCAGAGTGTGAGTGCACGTTTAAACATTTCATGTATACGTTTAATGAAATAGCTGTAACTCTTTTAAAATCATTTCCATTGAACCGGTGAATGCCATAAGTGTACTATACTTATGCCTAGTGTTTACAGCCAGATGCAAAAGAGAAAGTCATAAACACGCTATATACCAAACAGTCATGTTGTATTCGAATTGCCTAATTATGCTTCCTACTTTTTCCCAATTCCTCGTGCTCCCAGTTTTATACATGCATTAAAATGACCGAACAAGGAGATAGAGATCAGGCTCACGTCACACACGGCAAATATGCAGGAAAAATACTATATAGTAAATACGTATAAATCATTATAGCGTGACAGAATTACTGTTGATAAAAATGATCGTAAAAGTTTATTTGGCCTGCTTGTCTAAGGTGGTGGTGTGTTGACTCCAATAATAAGTAAGTGTACAATAATGCTTACAATAATAACAATAAGTTTTACTATCCAGCCTCATAATGTTTTAATATAAGCCTGAAAAGAAATGCTTCAAAAGTGGAGCATACATAATACTGCCACCAGACTTTCTATTATAGGTATGTGTAGTGTTTAAGAACAGTGCGTGGAGAAAGTGTCACTCCATTTTGCTGTCTTGTTCTAATCGTGTAATTCTGATAAGAAACTCCTTCTATGTTACAATAAGCAATGCAGCAAATAAGAAATCAACAATTGACCCTATGCAATATTCAAGAGTGGAGTTGATGCGTGGTGATGAAAATTACAAGTGTGTGACAACGCCACCAAGAGAGAAGGGCCGTGTAAAGGCTGGCATTCGTTTGACGGGAGGTGAACGGAAAACCTAACATTAAATAGGGAGTAGAGTAACGCCAGGAATGCATATTACATGAATAAATATATTATGATAAAGTTTGCTGTCGTGAATTTCGGTATGCATACAATAAGTATGTACCGTTATGATGATAGGATGTGTTAATACAAGGGAAAAGAACGCCTGTCTGCAGGCAAACATTTTTCGCCGCATAATAGTTCGTTCGCAATGACTTGGAGCATGAAATGTGAAAGAATGTTGACTGTCGCTTTGAAGGAGAGGGATCGAAAGTGAAAGCTGATACGTAAGTGAGTGCTACAGCCACTTTCTCCTTTCATATAGTAGATGTTCACACACTATAAAAGATATTATATGAACTTAAGAGCATCATTTATTGCCATTTGATAGATAATATTACTGACACAAAGCATAAATGAGTTCTTTGCGTCTCCAAAAACAAAGGTTTGTTTCTCAACCTTTCTTTCAGAATATTAAAGATTATGTACCATATATCAATTTCAACACTATATTATTGACATAAAAAATAAGGGTACGGAAAACACTTGCGATCCTATTGATGATGCCATGAAGAACTGGAGGTTGTTCCAATGTAAAAAATGAAAAAGAAGCTTGTCAATGAGGCTCGAATATCTTTATCCATTAATTGAATTTGCCTCTTTAAGATCATGTTCTCAGAAGAATATTAGAAGCACCTGAATTTGAGATGTTTTATTTAGAGACAAGTGCTGCTATCAGCTTTAAACCTTCAATCAGCAATAAATGTCTTCCATTAACGCGTGTGATCAAATTTTTACAACCCATTTGTTTTCAATTTTAAACTTCCCAACGTAAATAACAATCTTTGTTAGTTTTATCACCAAAATAAAGTATTGGTAAGTTCCAATAATGGGATTTCGAGACTCAAGAGACGATGAATCACGTCACGAGTCTATCTACATACGAAATATTGAATCATGCACAATTAATGACAATAATTACATAGAATAACCAATACCTCACAGATTGCAGATGATTACCGATTAAGCTGCCAAGAGGGCCAAGTTTATTTTTAAATAAAATATGTTCATGCAATTTTGCCAATTTTATGTACTTATCCAATCCTTTTTAGTGGTTACAGTGACAGTTCTTTGACATGGTCGTCACCAATTTCCTAAAAGAAATCCCATTAATAGTAGATGAAGCAGTACTTTATTTCAGCATTGCTTATTTAAATATACCAGATTAAAACTGCAGATAGCACCCGTTTCTGGAAAGTGGAGTAGCGTGGCCATCTGTTCGGATGGTTGCTTGTGTACCTTCATATCAATGTCATGTTCCATATTAAATTTTAACATAATTACCAACCGCTAAGCATTACCAGCATTCCTTTTTGAGTTATTCCAATTTAGTGCCCCCTAACGATGATATACAGTCCTAATTTCTGAAGTAACGTGCAAAATAATGCGAAGTAGAGTCTCATTGACAAGCGCGACCTAGTAAGGTAAATGTTGGTTGTAAATAAATAAGGAATTGGGCCCTGGCACATAATTAACTCACACGGTAAATAGGTTCATTTTCCACTTTATGCATCATAATATCATTATTAGCTTCAAGAGCATAAGCAATTATTGATGATGCAGGTGTAACTCTTTATATAACAGTGAAGAGTGCAGGTACATAATGTTATGCATGCATTAATAATTTATGTACAATTCACAACTTTATGCGAGCCATTAAATCATCATGCTTTCCACGCGTAGTCAAAATTGCATTGAATATAATTATGTACTCTCTAAATGGACAAACTACAAGCTGCGACATGTGATGTACTTTAAGATAGCATACAATTTCAAGCCTTATAAATCATGTACATTTGTCCAGATGCGATATTATATACTGTTCGCTTGAATATTCTTACTCAAAACTCCAGACTTGAATTTTTACTTGTAATTTTATATTAAGAACCTACGATACGACTCTGTAAAATATGGAATGAAACTAGAAGCAGCTATGAAAAATGATTTATCATAAGGGGGGAATTGGTAGAAATTTTAATCTGCTGCCATTTATGCACACTACAAATTAGAACGGTCTAATAACGTGCCGTTCTAGTTAGACGTATTGCTAGTAATAACATGTATAAAGAGACAAAAGGAGGTGGAGTGAGGATTATTGAATTTTTGTTCAAGAGAAAAATTACTAGTGTTGAGAATTGAGAATCAGAAACAAACATGAATCTACCCATCCTAGTTTGAAAATTTGGTTAGTGAAGCTCACCTAAATAACATGAGTACCAAACGGCAACCATCTTTAAAATTATGGTAAGAACTGTTGGCAAAGTTGGTTATCTGGCATTAGTACAACACAAAAGATTCTTAAGGAACTGAATTATAGTTCTCTCTCTATGTTAGTCAACACAAGCGGTGAAAATTTGTAAAGAAAAGTTTTTGAACTACTTCATTTTTTAAATTGAGAAAGGTATGATGATGAAATATATTCAAGCCACCATACGTTGCAACTTCATTAATCAAGAATGAAGAAATGTTCTCCGCCAAAGCATTAAGCAAAGAAGCGGAACGTAACTATTCAAGAGGTGAAGGAGACAGTGTAATGCCCATCCTAAACAGTCAATTTTATTTTTAATGTTATAGTACTGCCGGAATGAATGTAAGAAAACATGGTGCACAATACATTTTCTTTATTCCCAAATTCTAAAAACCCGGTCTGTAGTGCTAACAATGTATGAAACATACTAACAGCATAACTGTAGATGGATACACACAACATATTACTACATCTGCTGCGTGAGCTGCAGAATTGTTAATTCACAGATCTCTCGGAACATAATACTTACGAGGCAAGCTATTTTATATTATAGCTCACACTACAATGTATCTACCATGCGGAGTAGAAAAAGTTTGTAGAAAGCAATTAAGAAGTTTAATTTAAATTCTACATTTTTTCACTTTTAATGGAAGGCTTTCTTAGACGAGCAAAAACTAACCCTTACGATGAAGTTCCAACTTTAAATGTTAAAAGTTGAGCTGTGCTGCAACTAAGGTACATGCTGAATAAATGCCCATAAAATACATGCCTTCATTGAATTACAAAACATGTATGGTTATACGGTACTAAGGAATTTTGTTAGTTTTGTGGTTTTGCAACCATGTGCATAGTTCTTAATGCTTGCCTTTATGGGACAGAGAAAAGTTATGCCTCACTTTCACTCATACTCATGTACTCCTGCTTTTTGCACACATTCTATTCATTCATTCGATGTAGTAATGTTCAGCAGTGCTCAGCGATGCCATACCATCATAATCAAAATGGCTTATATGTGGTAGTAAGCCCGCTAATACCTGCCATTAGTTCTACAAGTAAATAAAGCAGAGGCTCATTTTCCCCCCTTCTCCTCTCCTTGATGACTTACGTCAATCTATCCTTTGAGGAAACACAGCGGTGGAGGTAGTGGCGGTGGCAAGCGTTGTGAATATTACAAAAGAAAGGTAACCCTGACTAAGGCATGCCACTTACTACAACTACCAATACAACTGCCACACTATACACAACTGACCTAAATTTTCTAATGTTGCTGACAGAAAACCGTGTGAGAACGCCTTTATTCACAGCGCAGCACGAGATTCGTACATGACATAATTCTCTCCTTTTGGAAGTAGATTGTTTCTTTTTAGTGACTGACGATGGTGTGCAGTTGTATAATGCCCTACACTACTTACAAAATTTTTGTGTCTGCTTTTTTGTCAGGCCTGTTTTTAACGTGTTATGTTTCATATTTTCTTCGAGTTTGTATGGAGAAATAATGGTAGTTAGTAGAGGGGAACATAATGAAAAAATGGCAGGAGTAATGTTTCATATGATGGAGAAAAATGTTTAATATTTTTTGCTCTCTTTCTCTCTTTTCTCCCTTCGCCTTGGCCTATTCTGCATAAAAGGTTTAAAATTGCAGTTCAGCCTTCGGCACAGTGAATAAAAAAGAAATACAGAATATGCGGCAAAACATAGATACGTGTCGGTGGCGGTGGCTGGGAACACATGGGAAAATATTGTGCGGTGTGAGTGGATAAAAAAGAAATGGAGACGCTGGCTCGAGAATAAAAAGTGGAGAAAGTGTTCTCTTCTCTCTGGCTTTTGCTCACTTTGCCAATCGCAAGCATCATAGGGACCAGGCGACCGGTCGAGTTCACTAACCTCAGAGTCATTTCCAGGTTTGGTGGAGAATAAAATAAGCTCTTGTGTGTGAGCCATGATACATATATTT
Organism: Willowsia buskii; assembly: GCA_034700685.1. Classification (NCBI taxonomy): domain Eukaryota; kingdom Metazoa; phylum Arthropoda; class Collembola; order Entomobryomorpha; family Entomobryidae; genus Willowsia; species Willowsia buskii. The sequence goes on along the minus strand of JAQIXW010002405.1, from coordinate 1,130 downwards.
TGTAGAAGTTGGAGCTAGTTCGAAAAATGAGAGAATCTGTTGCTTTCCATTGTAAAAGGAGTCTTTTTTCATGGTGGCAGGACAGATATTGAAAAAATATGTTATTCTTGTATGTTGTGAAGCATTCCCTTGATGATGAAGCAGTACATATTTCTTTCTCCTTTTTTACCTCATAAATAATAGAAATACATGACTAAATGTTTTGCATGGGGTTCCCACAATAATAGCTCTTTTTATGCTCTCCTCCTCATTCTCTCTAAGTGCAATTGTCTACAAGCTGGAGGCTGTATGTGTGTGTGTGTGTGTGTGTGTGGGGTTGTGTTCTACCAGCCTGCTTTCTTTTTTCCTTTTTCATCCGTTAAAAGAGGAAGACAACTGCCGTAGGCTTGTACTCACTCAAGACAGGTTTCTCACACATAGCAGTAGTGAAAGGTAGCAAAGCGTGTTTTAAAAAGAAATTAGGATTGACAATGGATGTTTGAATAAAAAAGGTCGACGTATAGGGAAAAGTTCTGTTTTTTGGTTGTCTGCAACTTACACAAGACACATGGTTTCAAAAAACGAGAAAAAACACTATGTGCTCACTTAATCTTTAATTTTGGCTTTGCTACTTGCGTGGCCTCCTGCTGTTTCGTTCATACTGAATCATTAGATTTTGTTTGCACTCACCTATTTCATCTCTTTCCTCTTCACGACAGACAGTAATTTGTCCCCAGAGGGTTTACCTTTATCCACGCTGGACTAACAAAGCTACCTGCTGAATAAACGAGGCTAAATTCTATATATTATGTACGGTGAAGAATCGCTTCTCCACATTTTTCACAGCAGGCCACAACACGATCGTTTCGAAAGCAGTTTTTCAATTACACTTTCAACACTGCTAGTGTGCACATTAGGTAGACGTTATGTGAAAACATGAAATCCAAACTTTGCATTGCTTACGAAAAATTTACTTTCACTTTGCTTTAGTGCAAATTTAATATTTTATTTTAACCATTCAGAATTCAATTTTGAAATTAAATATGCCTATTTCTTATGTTGCGTTACTGCTACTACTGCTGCAATGCAAATTACATGCATAATATGTACCTTAAATAACCTTTCCTGAGCTAAGATCAGATCATGCCTCT
>JAQIXW010002404.1:0-15589 GCA_034700685.1 Willowsia buskii | reverse complement strand
ATGGGCATCCACCATTCTTTCACAGTTTGGTTCCAGGCTACTACAATCCCATGTTTCTACCTACGTGGTTTTATCGATGGATGATAAATCCGCTTAGACAAATACAACATTACACTGAGGCAACCCAGCTTGTAAATTGGCAGCGTGCTGTGAACTTTCACTTAATTTCTGTTCTAATTCCAGAAAATTCAACAGCAGAAATTACAAGTGTATTCACAGAGCAAATTTACCGCTGGAGAGCTCTCAACGTCAATGGATGTCCAGGTAAGAGAACTGTATGGTACAATGGTGCCTCTCGTCCGGGTTTTTTGAGACATACAAACCCCGAATTAGCAAAGTTTCCCGAAATAAGTTTAGCCACGGGGAAGCGTCGTCTAATGTTTGTAAGTTGCCATCGCGAAGAAACTGGATGGATTCAGAACCTTCGATATTTAGTGCTTACGCTGGACACTTACACATGGCTTGTGTTGCTACTTATTACCTCCATGTTAACTATGGGACTCCTACTAACAAGTAAACTAGAACTGACAATTATTGCAACTAGCTTCCCTCCCACATCCAAAAATCATATAAACTTTAAACTTCGGAATGTGGGCCTCCAACTTTACGCGTTATTACTAGATCAAAGCGTCAGCATTTGGCAGAGTGATTTTGTACGAAGTAACAACGTGATTTGGTGGGCACTGCTTACCGTGCCCTTAATGTTTGGTGTTCTAAGCAACGAGTACAAAGGCGACACAATTACCAAGTTGACTGTAGCCCCGGCTTTGGTCCCATTTGACACATTTGAGTCTCTTGTTCAAAACAAATTTGATATTTACGTTCTACCGCACCTTCTTCATGAGTCTGACAGGCGAGCAATTCCCAAGAATGTTTCGTTTACTCGCGAGTTTCAGCAAAATAATAATCATGAAGCATTTCCTGTAGTTTCTCAACTGTGGTTTGATATTAATCTTAAGTATTCAAAGTGGCTTGATCTCAAGCAGATGATGGCCAATGAGTCCTCAAAAGTGGCGCATTACCTGAATAACTCAAAAATGTTTCCATCCTGGCCAGAGCTTGATAAAGGTTTTGAGTTAAAGATGGTTCACCAACATATCAAAAAATGTTTTCGATCTGCGACAATTCTCCATGAAAATAATGCACTCGAAGTACATACACATTTTGCCCGGTCTGGAGCGCCCGTGTTTCTTGGAAAAGATATAATCTATGAGAACTACAGAGGATATCACTTGATGGGCCATATTCCGGAAAATTTGATTTTTCGCATTAAAAACTTGGGACAAACTGGAATTGTCGAATGGTGGACTAAGTATCTGGATGGTTTAGTTGTTCGAATGGTCCATGTAAAATTTGAAGATTGTAGAAACAGAAGTATAGAAAATGATATATTTGTTATGCAACCAAACAGTGACATGATGGTGTTTGGCGTGATTCTTGGCATTGGTCTAATGGTTTCATTAGTAATATTTCTTCTGTTTGAGAATGTACGTAATTTCCAAATTGTTTATAAAAACTGGAAATATTACTGTTGCCGTTTTATTAAACGAACAAAAGTTATCCCGTTTGTGCAGCCAACATAAAGTTCCGGATTTGCGAATGAGATGAGATGTAATGTTGTAGGCAAGGAATCGATAATTTCACTAATAGTAAGCACATTTTTAAGCCATTTACCAATTTTAAAAATATAATCTATATAAAATTGAGACTATATAAATTTTTCAAATGTAATGTATACTATTATCGTGACTACAAATGTGTTATTTAATTACAGAATTTGGGTAGATATCTTTTGTAATTCTAAATTAATTGTTTACATTATTTATAGAACAGACATATTATTAAATATATTAAAAACTGTAATTAGGAGAAAGTTACTTCAATAAAGATTGCAAATTAAATCAATTTTGTTGGTGTTGGTAAATCCACACATGGACGAATATTTTAATCTAACAAAACGAAACAGCGAATGCTAAACATGCTAAATTATTTCTGGAGAACATGCATTTCCTGGAAAACGTGTCATCTATGAAAATTACAAGGTATACATTTTAATTGGCCATTTTTCTCGAAAAAGCTAATCAATCGGACGAAATACTTTGGACAAACAGGCGTTCTGGAAAGGTGGATAGCTTACTTGTTAGGTTTAGTTGTTCGGAAAGCCTATTGAGAATTACATATTATTTCACAAAGAAACCGAAATATTTCATTCGAGCACTTGCATTCAAGAATTCTTCATTCTCTCTGTTTAGCTGATGTTTCTACCAAAAAGTGGGAGTGGAGACCTGACACTGGTGGTTAAATTACCTGTAGACGTGCTGGGTTCCCAAAAATTATGGTTGTTGAGGCCCACAGATTAGCTCATTCTGGATTAAGAATGAAACCATTCGATTCTCCGTGACAAACGCTATCTGATGTTGTATTTTTCATTGTAATTTATATTCCATGATACATCCTTGTGAGTTGTTGGGGATAGCCCTTATGTCTGAGGATAGAACATCTGAGTTTAATAACATTTATGTGGGGGAAGACTGTATATGATCCAGTTAACTGTAAATAGATCAGTCATAAACATGGATGTGGTCCTGACGAGATCAACTCTTTTATATGGGCAATTCTTTCTTACTTAAGCATCTTAAAGAATGTCATGATGAGATATAGTGTGTCCACAATCATTATGAGAATATCTAAAAAACATGATCTGATAAGTCTTTTACATTAGTAAAAGCAAAAGCTTATTAAAATTGGCTTACGAAACTAATCGCAAATCAAAAATTTAAATTAACTTGACAGTAAATTGGTTATCTCGTTACTTCCTGTCATGTACGTTCCAGTGGAATCTAATGATACCACTAAAGAAGCATCAGATTAGATAGCATTACGTTAGATTTTGTTAAAAGACGCGAAATGCAGAATATTAATAATTTATTTGCATTGCTTAGCACTAATCGTTTACCTAACTTTAACTTTAAAGACTGTTTGACAAAATATGTGTATATTCTTGGCAAGCTTATCGTCTCTGACATCCTAATTGTTTATTCAACTATTGGTGCAATAAGTTTATGTAAAAGCTACTTTACAAGCAAATAAGTACGGTCTTTCAAAAAAACTGGCTAGAAAAAAGAAATTTAGCTTGACAATAATTGCTTTTATCATTGCTTCCTGTTGTTCAGAGCATCCAAAGAAAGTGGAACTCGGTAAAAAAAGTAATTCCAACTGGGATAATTGCTTGAAGATTGGTTTCATGAAAGTTTTTTTCAAGCACTAATCGTTTTTCTAAACTAAATTAAGTATCCATTCAGCTCATATACGAATATTCAACCAACCGACTTGACTATAGCAGTTATCAATTTTTAACCAATTTTAAATAAAGCGCATTTTAAAGCTAGGGAATATAATTCCGGGAATTTTGTTCAGGCTTATCACATATAACTGATGATAAAATCTAGTACTTTACGGAGTCACAAAACTTCAGCTTTATGTTTTAACCAACTGTAAATAAAGCGCATTTTAAAGCCGGGAATATATTGCCGGAAATTTCCTTTAGGCTTACCACATACAACTCATGATAAAATCCAGTACATTAATGAGTAACAAAACTTCAGGTATATTTACGATCAATCCTCTGACATGTTTTAATTTTCAAGAGTTAACATTACTGTTGGAAAAAATTGAAGTGGTTTCGGTAAAAACTTTGAGTTTCTATGACGTTCAATAAATTTATATTAACACTCATTTAAAACTCATTTTGCAACTCAATTTAGATAAGCTTGCTCTTTTATAGAAATTTGTAGATCACTAAGACGTCATATCATTTTAAATTTGCACTGTATATCTTAAAATCAACACATAGGATGCATTAGTCAAACAAAGGGGTCGTTTAATCCAAAAATATTATTACTAAAAATACTCAATTCTGTTATTTGACATAGGTTTGAAACTTATCTAAGACTTAAATACATTAAACCAAATTAATCATTTCGAATATCGTAACTGAATATTTTTTGGAAGGACTTAAAAACAGAAGATCATCATTCACAATTTATTTACGACGTCAAAATGTTTCTTAAAACGTATAAATATCTGCTACAAATTGTCTTATTCTTTTCACCAATAAATCCAACAGCATCCTACTTCTCCTACGACCACACAATTCCATATACCGCAATTGCTCGTACATCCGAAAATCTACCTAAAATCTTGAACTCTTTTTCTTGCTGCGTCATTTCAGTGATCAACTTTAACGGAATGGATTTAAATGGCTCGCTACTCACCGAACCAATTCTACTAATGAGATATTACAGCCATCGGTCAGTTGGCTGGAAGAATCTTGTTCCATATGAAATTGATAAACAAAATTCTACCGCAATACTCCAGTTTCGAAAAATTTCCCTCTCTACAAACACTTTATATCGCACAACCAAATTCCCGTTCATCGCTGCCAGCAAAAACTCGATTTGCAATGCAATAGTTCATTTGCACCCGCCATCAGAGTCATCAGAACGCTCTTTGTACCTGAAAACCAATTACAACAAATATATAAAGGATCCATTTATTATAGACTCCATTGTCCGAGAGGAAGAACACAAATTGAAAACATTCTCTTTTACCACAACCACCAAATTCAACTTACTTGTGCACGTTACTTCAAGTTACAGTTCTAAGCTTATAAAGCTCTGGGAAAAAGGCTCATGGATTTATTTTACTCACCCAAAATGGTCTCCATTTATGTTAATATGGGAGGTCTCGGAAGACCGTTTTTACATTGTTTGCAATTACTGTGACAAATGCAATCCCAATATTCACCTTGAAGTTTCCGACATACCAACATCAAAATTTGAGCTACTCAGAATTCTCAATTTAGTATATGGTCATCCACCATATATTTTAGGCTTTGTTGTCGGCCTTTACGAGCCCTTTATTCTAGACACAAGTTTTTATCGACGGATGAAAAACGTTCTTCAAAAGATTTATGCCGTTTACCCAACAGATTTGGATACTTCTCAGCGCGCTGTGGACTTTCATCTAATGTCCCTATTGTTACCACGGAACTCCACTGTTGAAATAACGAGCTATCGTGACAATCAACGACTCTTTGATAAAGCTATCAAACTAGTCGGATGTTCACCTAAGGGAACCGTGTACGATGCGGCCTCTCGTCCTGGTTTCTTGAGACGTTTGTCCCCGGAGCTGGTAACTTTTCCTGAAACAAGTTTAGTCACTGTAACAAATCGTCTACGATTTGTAAGTTGCCATCGTGAGCAAGCTGGGTGGATTTATAACCTTAAATATTTATTCTTATCTTTCGATATCTACACTTGGATTGCGATATTTCTTGCATCGTTCATTATATCTATTGGTATTTTTCTTCGAAGTAAAATGAAATTAGGTGCCGCAGATTTGAAGAATCAGAAAACGTTTGGGATAATAAATGTAGTTGTTAATTTGTATGCAGTACTATTAGAACAGAGTGTGGAAATTTGGCACTTGAGAAGAAGCAATGTGAGTTGGTGGACTTTATTCTTTGTACCGTTGATGTTTTCTGTGCTAAGCAACGAATACAAAGGTGACAATATCACAATGCTGACAGTAGCCCCGCCATTGACTCCTTTTGACACATTTGACTCCCTTGTTGAAAACGATTTTGAGATTTATCTTCTCCCAAAGCTATTGTATGAAGACGAAATAAATGATCTACCTGCTTATATATCTGGTAGAGGACGCAAATATCGTCAAAGGAACAATCACGAGGCGTTTCCTGTCGTTTCTGAGTTATGGCAATACATTAATCAGCAGTATTTCAAATTTAAAGATCTGGCCAATATCTTTTCCAATGAGCCTTTAAAAATAGTGTATTATCTTAATAATTCAAAGTTATTTCCGTCATGGCCATCCGTAGACTTTGGTAGATCGGAAGAGTTAATGATTAAGAAGTTGGTTTACTCTCATATCGAAAAATGTTTCCGTTCTGCCACAATACTTCAAGAAAATACGACAGTTAAAGTTCACAATTATTTCACGAAGTCGAGATCACCCGTGTTCCTCAGCAAAGACATGATTTACGAATATTACCGAGGATACTACATGTCGGGTCATTTTCCTGAAAGTTTGATTGCACAAATTAGACTTTTGGGACAATCTGGAATTGTGGGATGGTGGGTAAAATATTTAAATGATTTAGTAATTCAAATGGGTAATTTACGGGATATCAATAGCGAGAATGGAAATAATGACAATGAGCAAAAGTTAGATCAACCAGGATCTCACATGTATATTTTCGGACTAATTCCTTGCATTGGCTTTCTGGTGTCTTTTGTGGTTTTTATTGTATGCGAGAACGTGCTGAACTTTCGTATTGTCTGTAAAAACTGGAGGGTTACGTTCTGCGGCTGTGATAGGCGACGTACAGTTGTTGTGCCTTTCTTGCAACCATCGAATAATTCGGTCGAATAAATAGCAGATAATCTAGTCTATAGTTTTTCCTCTTGCTGTCAATATCACAGAATTTAAATAAAATTATATTTAAAATTCATCCCTGTTTAATCCAATAAAAATATGAAACTCAGTAGCAAATGTATTTCAAGTTAGGCTTCGATAGTTGGGATATTAAGGGCCATACAAGAATGTATATAAGATATACACACACATAGATATTTTGGAATTTGTTCGTATAACAGACTTTTTATAAAAACATAAATTTGTGAAATTATCATATGGCAAACTATAAATCTTAAAGACAACATGACTGGTATCAAGCAAATTACGCAGCATATAATGTGAAACTTTGAGATCAAATAAAAACAGAAATAAATGTTAAACATAAATCAATAAAGTTTATTTATTCTTGTCATTTGCAAAAAATATGCCTTAAACACGTTGCATATTTACTGACTTTCCAAAAATAAAAACAGAGGTTTGACACATGTCTTGTTTTAAATTGAAATGTTAGAAAAAAAATCTGATGCCCATTTAATGACAAGCACCATCTACACGGCTGGAAACACTCGCGTTGCTATCGATTTTAAATTTATCAAGATCATCTAGCCATTAGAAACCAAATCTTATTGCATACATTGTTAGCTTATAGATTAAGACATTAAGATACATGCTCACATGACATAAATTTATAAAATACGTTCTCCTAATGATATATTGTAACCTATGGCAGATTTAGCATGTGTAAAAGCATACAAAAAATGAAGAAGTAAGTTGTTTATTATGAAACAGTCAGACATGATTATATAGAATTCTTGTAGCATCTTTCATTCCCGAGAAAATTTTAATTGAAGCGATTTTAAAAAACTATCGGTTTCCGTTATTCGACTAAAAGTATGAGCAATCGTATTAAAAAGCAACTACAAGTAATTTTCTTACACGAGACATTAACTATTTTCTGACTTTAATAATGTTTGTCATATTATAGCATAACAAGATATTGAGTTATATAAAAAGCCAGTTTTTACAGTCTACCAGCAGAGATGACGTATATAAGCATGAAAAGTTTTGATGTAATGTAAAGAAATATTTTCTGTTATAAGTTATATTAATTTCCCTGGTTTTTCACTTTTTCATGAAAATCGTTTAAAAATCAATACAAAATATCGATTATCGGTTATTATCCAAATAATTGCTTTGCTGCTTATGTGTAGTAGTTATTGAATAAATAACAATTTCCGTCAAGACATGCAAAAGGAAATTACAAAGTTTTTTTTCCATTTCCTCATCGTTATATCGCTCAAATGAAAAGATATCGACTCATGATCAGGATAGACGCGTCTCTTTCTAAATGTTTCAGCTATTTCATTAGCGTACAATAAATGTGGAAAATCTTAAGCAAAGAAATCTTTTGGAATTCAGCTGCATTACTCACAAAGAGCAGTGTTGTCAGTGTAAAAGGGCCTAATTCCTTGGTCATCATAAACTTAGAAAGTAATCGCGGTCAAAACAAGTTTTTGTTCAGTCTACTGTTGACTTCATTTGGCCCAAGAAACCCCTATGGTATGGTAAATAAAATAGTTCATAAAACGCATTGACTTTTGCCCACCACTAATAGCAAAAGCAAACCATAAATGTATACTTGCTTACAAATATCACACAGGTAAATCATACGCGTTAGCAAGTGCTCTTACTGTGATTTACTTTAATATTTTAGAACACCTTACTCGAAAAGATTGCTATAGACCTTGACTTTGTTTGAGGAAAACCTGACAGAGAATAGCTTCTACTAGAATAAAAATTCTAAATTCTAATAAATCATTTATATTAAGAATCAAATTTATGTATACCACTCTGTTACACGTGTGTGCAAACATATAAGTCTAAGCTAGTCAAAACTGAATATTCGAGTATTTTCATTTGGTGTTACAGTTTACCCTTAAAATGTCTCGACAAATAAAAGCTTCTACTGGAATTTTCCTCAGCTACCTGTTCCGGCTTCTATCAATATGGCAAACAACAGAAGCTTTTAATTACCACCAAGAGTTGGTAGAATCTACCATTGCTCAGAGATCCGAAAAATTGCCCGAAATTTTGAATTCCTTTTCTGAATGCACTATCAGAGTTATTAATTATCTTGGATTGAATTTAAAAGGCTCTTTACTCAAAACACCGATTTTACTTTGGAGATTTCACTACACCTCACAATCTCCCTGGTGGATCCTGACTCCATTTGAGATTGACGAAAGAAATGAAACTGCAACAAGAGAGTATTCACGACTCCCACTTTCCTTAAATACTTTGTACCACACCAACAGAAATCATTTCATAATTGCCACCAAAAACTTTAATTGCGAGGCCAAAGTTCATTTACATCCACCACCAGAATCACAGGCACCTGGCATGTACTGGGAAAACAACCTCGGCAAATACATCAAAGATCCACTCGACTTACAATTTTTCAAACATTTCGACACCCACGAATGGAAAAGATTCTACTTTAGCTCAACCACAAAATTTTTCTTGCTTGTTTACTACTTCTCAGAGAATAATGTCAATGTTTTATCCTACTGGGATGCAACTGCAAGAATCGGGCCTGATTACCCACAGTTGCCTCCCGCTTTGCTAGTCTGGGAAATCATGGAAAATCGCTTCTTTGTAGCTTGCGATTATTGTAACAAGTGCATTCCCTATCTTCTTATTCAAGTCCCAGAAATCCCAACATCAAAATCACAGCTACTTCGAGTTCTGAGTTTGAGACACGGGCATCCACCATTCTTTCACAGTTTGGTTCAAGGCAACTACAATCCCTTTTTCTTGCCTACGCCATTTTATCGACGGATGATAAATCATCTTGAAGAAATTCATTCTCTTGATGCATCTCAATTTGAGGTCTGGCAACGCACTGTGGACTTTCACATAATTTCATTGCTGCCACCAGAAAACTCAACATTAGAAATAACAAGTATATACACACAAAATATTTACAGATGGAGAGCTATCAAGGTGAATGGATGTCCAGGTGATGGGAATGTTTGGTACAATGGCGCCTCTCGTCCAGGGTTTTTGAGACATACAAATCCCGACTTAGCAAAGTTTCCTGAAATAAGTTTAGCCACAGCGAAAAATCGACTAATGTTTGTAAGTTGTCATCGCGAGGAAAGTGGGTGGATTCAGAACCTTCGATATTTAGTGCTAACACTAGACATTTACACATGGGTGGTGTTGTTGCTCATAATCTGCTTGCTAACTGTGGGTCTCTTGCTAACACGTCAACTAGATCTGATAATTATTGCAACCAGCTTTCCTCCTACATCCAGAAATCATATAAATATTAAACTTCGAAATGTCGGTCTCCAGCTCTACGCAGTATTGCTAGATCAAAGCGTAAGCATTTGGCAGAGTGAGTTTGTCCGAAGTAACAATGTGCTTTGGTGGGCGTTGTTTACAGTTCCTTTAATGTTTGGTGTTCTCAGCAATGAGTACAAAGGCGACACAATTACCAAGTTGACTGTAGCCCCAGCGTTGGTCCCATTTGACACGTTTGAGTCTCTTGTTCAAAATAAGTTTGAAAATTATCTTCTTCCCCACCTTCTTCATGAATCAGATAGACGAGCTATTCCTAATGGTGCTATGATTACTCGCGACTTTCAGCAAAATAATGGGCATGAAGCGTTTCCTGTAGTTTCTCAACTCTGGTTTGAAATCAATTTGAAGTACGGAAAATGGCTGGGACTAAAACAGATGATGGCAAATGAGTCCTCAAACGTTGCACATTACCTCAATAATTCGAAGATGTTTCCATCCTGGCCATCTGAAGAACTTGATAAAGGTTTTGAGTTGCAAATGGTGCACCAACACATTAAAAAATGTTTTCGCTCTGCGGCAATACTTCATGAAAATGAGGCACTTGAAGTACATACTCATTTTGAGAAAGCTGGAGCACCCGTCTTTCTTGGCAAAGATATAATCTATGAAAACTACAAAGGATACCATTTGATGGGCCACATTCCCGAACAATTGATTTTACGAATAAAAAACCTGGGGCAAACTGGAATTGTCGAATGGTGGAGAAAATATCTGGATGGTTTGGTTGTTCGAAAGGTCCATGTAAAATATGAAGATGGCAGAAACAGTAGTATCGGAAATGGGAGCTTTTCAGAACAATCAAGTAGTCATATGATGGCGTTTTGGGTGATTCTTGGCATTGGTCTAATGATTTCATTCTTGGTGTTTTTTCTATATGAAAATGGGTTTAATTTTCAGATTGTGTGTTCAAACTGGAAAATTGACTCTTGCGGATTTGTTGAGCGAAATAATGTTATTCCAGTTGAGCAGCCAAACAGAATTTTCCGAGTTGTGAATCATGAAATGAAATAAATGTTGTAAGCACAAAACTCAAGCTTGAGAAGTACTATTCATTAAATCTTCTATTAAGTAATTTGCCAATATAAAAAATATGTATTACATTCTAACACTTTTATTATATATTTCTTCAACATTAACTTAAAGCCAAGTTGACATAAATTTTAAAAAAAATATTATCCAGAAAATTAATGCAATATTTAATAAAGTAATAGAATGTTGTTAAATATCTATTGTAATTCTAAATTAGATATTTTAGTAACACATTATTCTTGAAACATACAGATTTAATAAATGAATAAAGCATTGCATTAATACAAAAGAGACGCTTAAATAAAGATTTTAATTCAAATCACGTTTGTGAATTGTGAATCACAGCAAAGCATGCTGAATTGTTTACAAATTGGCAATATGGTCTGTATCTTGATATACGTTTTTACTTGCATTTCATTCCATAAGCATCAATGTTTGGGTTGCTGATTCTAAAATAAAATCTATCTAGTTTACAAAATGTAATTAATACTATCATTAAATTGTAACAATTAATGTAACTACTACTAGTCTTAGCCATTCACATTACCTACATTTCCAGAGAGTATGGTGCATAAGAACCAACTTCCACTTGAGCGAGGCGAACTTGTAGCATTTGACATTCATACTTCATTTGATTTACAGATATTTTAATGTTTTATATTACATTTTTATTTCAAAATTTCGACATAGAAATAATGGAAACATTAAGCCTATGCTGAAAAAGTTTCTCTTTAAAATTTGCAGTCATCCCACATTTGAGTTTCATAAAGCATATTATTTATCATTAGGAAGCATAAAAGTTGATTAACTAATTTAATTGGAACCGCAAGACTACAATTAGCTTTGTATCAATTTGCAACTTATAATTAAGCATTTCTTACTTGCTAAGGTTTGTCACAGCATGATGTAAGAAAGTGTAGAGCGTCTACAACCAGTAAGAGAAAAAAATGAAAATAAGCTTGATCACATTAGAAAAACAAAACCCGCCTCGAAAACTTATTAAAGTTGTTTTTTAAACCAACTGACAAAAAAAAAGTTATTTACCTTCCCCGCATATAATATGTTAGGTGATAACTAATAAGCTTGTTTGCTTCTCCTTTTTGAAAAACATCTCGTTAGAAGATAGAGAATGTAACATATTAACAAATTGGTTAAAATCAAATTCAGTACTTCGCTACAAACATCAGTTTTTTAAAAAAAATTGCTTCATAGAACTTGAAATGTATGTGACATAAAATGAGGATGGGATAACAACTGTCGGTTTAGTTAAAGGCATGGGCAAAGTCTCATGAAATAGTATGTGGTATGGTCATTTGGAAACTCATAAAAATTGAAAAAAGTTTCATATAAGGTGACAAAATTTCCTAGATAAAAAAGATGAACTCTCAACTTCTGTAGCGTAGTATTGTGTGTAATTTATTGTGGTCATATTATATGATAACGCCTTTGAAGAAATAATTGCTTGTATAATTTCTTGGCAACTTACACAAATTCTTTTTAAAACGTTCCATTAGTTGTCTACAGCATTGTGTTTTTATAAATACATCTCACTGCCATGCCTTAATAATTTTAAAAATATTATTACAATATTATTGGTACATTGAACTAAAATTGGGACAACGAAACGAGCAATGTCAACTTGTGAAAAATTTGTGATAAACTACCTATTTTTAACATGCACAATACTAATGGAAACAATCACCTTACAGGTGAAATTCAAACAGAAGAAGGGCAGAGTTAAAAGATGTTCGACTAAAATCATGTAATTTTTGTGCATATGTAGAATTAAAGCTATGTTATAAAAATTGATGTCATGTTTAGTCTTTAGATTAGCTTTGATTCCTGCGTAAAAGTATAATAATAGGAATTATAATTAAAGATGTACGTTCCTCAAATTTCCTGCAAAGAGTTTAATTAATGAGTCTCAACCATGAATCATCTTTTTCGACTTTTGGGATATTTGCATATTTTTTGCTAAAATGTTAAAGTTTTAAGACATTTTTGACGGATTTAATTAGAAATTTGGATGTAATGTCAATTGTGTAGATTTTTTTTGAGCCACCAAGCATTTCTTAATTACTTTAGCATGCAAAAGCGTAAGATGATAAAGTATAGCATGTCTACATTTTTTCAGACATAAAGTTTAAAATATGCACAAACATTGATCAGTTTTTGACGTCAGTAGGAGTAAAAGCGACATCAAAAGCTCAATTAATTTATTTTCCATAAAGCCACCGCCAAGCAAATAAGTTAATTAGCTTCACAATAAAAAGTAATATCGTTGCCTCCTGTTATGCCCCTTTAGAATCTAATGTGTGCCTCTGTGAGGCTTGGCTTTCGTAATAAGGAACAAATAATTATTAGGATTTGAGGATTTTTTTGTCAGATGATTAAGTTTCCCCATTCTGTAATCAATTTTGTTAGAAGACACGGAATGTAGCACATTAAAAAACTTATTAATTTTCCTCAAGATAATTTGCAAAACCTAATTTATTATCACGCGGAGCTGGAACACATAGAAGCAGCCAACCATTCTAGTCGACCATAGCAGTGTTAAATTTTTACCCAGTTGTAAGTACACCAGATTTAAAAACTTAGCATCAATTTATCAAAAAATTTGCTCATGGTTTTCATATGAAGGTAATAGAAGAATTTGGTTTCCTTTGATAACAAGAAACAGCTATAAAATTTGCTTTTGCTTAAGTCAAAAAATTCAGGTTGGGAATTATCTCTGAACAAGTGCAGAATATTTTTCTTAAATAGAAATTTTGTGAAGCTTGAAGTTGGGGCAACGTGAATCCTAGTAAAACGAAGTGACAATAAAGACCAAAAATAAAAATCTCTAATATTGTGCTACCCAAAATATTTTAAATTTGGAAAGATATCGCTAACTTGCAAATGATAATTTTAATTAAAATTTTAATTTAATTTGCGCTGACTAAAAATTTAGTTTGAAAAACAAAAGCAGGAGCACTAGAATAACAGTACTACACCCTTAAACAAAATTTAACTATTAACTCTGTATTCCAACAAAAATTACCTTCAAAATGTTAGGATTTACTTCAAACCCGATAATTCCACTGTTACAAGCGTACCTACTGTTGTTGTCAGCGAATCCCACTGCAAATGAATCCTTCTATTACCCCACCATTCCAAATAAAGCAATTGTTAGAACATCTGAAAATCTGCCAAGAGTTTTAAACTCTTTTTCTCGCTGCAATATTTTATTGCTTAACTTCAAGGGTCTTAACTTAAATGGCGCCTTACTCACCGAACCAATTCTACTCATGAGATATTACCAACATCGATCAGCTGAATGGCGAATTTTGTTTCCATTTGAAATTGATGAACGAAATGAAACCGCGATTAGGGAATTTGGGAAACTTCCGTTGTCCACAAACACTTTATATCGTAGCACCAAATTTTTGTTTATGGCTGCCATCAAAAACTTAATTTGCGAAGCAAAAATCCATTTGTACCCACCAACAAAATCCTCCACGCCCTCATTGTACTTTACCGATAAGTTTGGCGTATATATCAAAGATCCGCTCCTATTAGACTCTATAATTCGCCCCAAACATCACAAGTGGAAAACATCGTCGTTTACCACAACCCAAAAATTTCACCTACTAGTACATCTTCGCTCAAAATACATTACCAATCTAACAAAGGATTGGGAGGCATCTGTAAAGTCTCAGTTTCATTACCCACAGTTTCCTCCTGCTTTGTTAATATGGGAAATTTCAGAAAACCGGTTTTTTATAGTTTGCTATTATTGTGACAAATGTAATCCCTATATTCACATTGAAGTTGCCGAAATACCAACATCAAATCCTCAGCTACTTAAAATTCTGGATCTGAGATATGGCTATCCTCCATTCTTTAGAGCCGTGGCTCCAATCTTCTACCAACCTGTTCTTCTAATGACATGGTTTCATCGATGGATAAAAAATACTCTTCAAAGTATTAATATTAATTACGTAGTCGATTATCAAACTTCGCAGCGCATGGTAGACTTTCACGTAATGTCAGTACTGCTACCCGAGAATTCTACTTTGGAGATATCAAATTCTGTTACCGAAAAAGAGACAGCTTTCGCAGTGCCTGGATGTCGGTCAATTGTTACTCTTCACGCGGACTCCTCACATCTTGGTTTCTGGGGTTTGGTGACTTCTAGGCTGGCAACATTTCCTGAAAGAAGTTTAGCTACCGTCACAAATCGCCTACGGTTTGTAAGTTGTCATCGTGAGCAGTCTGGGTGGATTTATTACCTTACGAATTCAGCATTTTGTTTCGATATCTACACGTGGGTCGTATTATTTCTTTCTATAATCATTATACCCGTTTGCCTTTTATTATCAAGCAAAATTAAACTAGGTACATTAAACGCAAAACATTATAAAGCTTTTGGAATAATAGATGTAATAGTATATATGTATGCAGCGTTGTTAGATCAGAGCGGGAAAATTTGGCGGAGTAGTTTTATGAAGAGAAGCAATATGATTTGGTGGACATTATTTTTCGTGCCTTTAATGCTTTCTGCGCTAAGCAAAGAATACAAAATTTTTACTATCAGCAAAATGACTGTAGCACCAGCTCTGGTTCCTTTTGATACGTTTGACTCACTTGTTCAAAACAAGTTTGATATTTACGTTCTCCCGAGGTTTTTTAGGAAAGAAGATATGACTGGTCTTCCCAGTCATGCAACTAGTGGGCGTGATTATCGTCAGAGAAACAATCATGAGGCGTTTCCAGT
>JAQIXW010002403.1:0-15591 GCA_034700685.1 Willowsia buskii | reverse complement strand
TTCTACAAACCATATTTTATAATTGTTATCATTAAAATAATATGGCTTGCTAATGGTTTCAATTCAATAAGTTTGTCTTCTTTAAATGTATAATATTTAGGTAGCTTAAAAATATTAAATGTGAGATGAGAGACCAAAAAATAGTATGTACCTACTAGTTTAAATTCAATGTCAAGT
The DNA here is from genome assembly GCA_034700685.1 of Willowsia buskii. Lineage (NCBI taxonomy): Eukaryota > Metazoa > Arthropoda > Collembola > Entomobryomorpha > Entomobryidae > Willowsia > Willowsia buskii. The sequence continues at coordinate 15,414 of JAQIXW010002403.1, read as the reverse complement.
TGATACCACATTCTAAAATTCAAAATTATTTTATACGTAAATGCTATCATATTATTTTAAATACGAAACATGATCATTGCGTAAATCTATAATATTCATTCCAACAGAAATGCAACTTCCTATTTTACTTTAACTTAACGTGTTCGTTAGTCTCGCAGTTTCTTTTCTGTATGATAATACATACTTAAAAATTACAGATCACAAAGAATAGCGTGATTATCCTTATCAGATCGAGGCATTTTACCATTTTAAGCAGGCAGCTTTTTTAAATTATTACCATTAATTAAGAATATAGGAAGGCATTCAACAAATGTTTTTGCATGTTATGGCATTATCAAACATTTCGTTCCCAGATTATTCTTAATCAATTATTCGATTCTTTCTGTGTTAATATTAATACCTGTCTTCAGTTTAAAGGACATAAGATTTTTAACCGATTTAGTAGTAAAGTAGGTGCGTTACAGGTACAATCTATCAACTCATTCCGTATAATATATTATAACTGCAATATTGAATTTAATATTTATATGTATGTATGTACAGTAAGAAGACTCACGAACGTCCCCAAAAAACCATTAACATTTCGAATCAGTCTTGTATCGATCGGATGTTAGGAAACTCGAATATTTTGTTGAAATATTACACGAATCACGCAACACAGTTATTAAACTCTAAAGCTAAGAATAAGGATAGAAACATTTTGTCATGTTGAGGGTCATAGTCATAAGGTTCATTAAAGCTTTCGATTCACAAACATATTTTTGTTTTAATCACAAAATGCACTGATTTCAAATAAAACTATAAACTATCACGAATCATTGTCTGCTCCTTGAACCCCATTCCTTACTCAAGAAAGTTGTCTTCAATTCAAGGGCACATGAAATACGGTAATCTAAGTATTAATCGCTTTCTCTTTATTTATTAGTACATACACCTTAATAGTAGACGATAGTAAAATGGGTGTGCATGATGATCTAATTATTTAATTTTGATATGCCGAGAAAAATGGGATTGTTTCGGTTTTCTTCCTCTGTCAAAGGCGAAAAGACATTTTAACCAAGATGCATAGATCAGATCAACCCCCTACCCCCCAAAGACTAAATAACTTTACTCTGCCTTAGGTAGAAGAACTGATATTTAATGGTGGTAACGTTATTTGATTTTGAAGACTCGGGTAGCCAGGAAGTAGGAAATTTGGCATTTCATTAGTCAGTCGATGGTTAATGTGAAAATTAAGTAAATTAGATGTAGTTGTCAGATTACGTCATTAGAAATACAACCAATCTTTTTAACAAGTTATTATAACATCCGTGGTATTGTGGCTCAGATTCAGATCATACGTAAGAAAAAGTTTAACTTAGTTTGGAAGATTTATAAAAACAACCAAAGACACTTTTGGAGCCGGCCGAGTCTCATAAAAATGGATTATTTGGGTTTGCAGAAGAAGTAGGCATTGCAGAGAAGAAAGGATTGGCAGCTTTATTAAACGACGATTGTGGTAGCTGGCTGGAGAATCCACCATTGTTACTTCCATTGAAAAATCCACCATTACTTGTTATTCCATTTGTTGCTCCAGTTTGATTAGAGCAACCGTTTGATAACTGATGTGACAAGCCTCCTGTCTGCTGCGTCATAAAGTAACCACCCGGACTGGTGGAAAATATAGAGTTGGAAGCAGCTTGGGTCGTGGATTGCCAGGGCGAGGCTGCAACTGCAGAATGAATGATTGCTTTAAAATATTTTACCGATTTGAAGCAGTGGTATTAAAATGAATTAAGAAATTACCATTATTAAAAAAAGGATTGTGTGGATTCGGTCCATTTGCACCATTCACGGTCCAACCGCTATGTACAGAGCCAGTAGTGGAATTCGTGGCTAGAATATTTTCAAAATATATAATATTTTAAACAAAGTATGCACATTTTTTAATGAAAATAATAGCAAAGAGGAACTGCACTAGAATCGTATCGTATATTGGCATGTATACCTTGTTGCTGGTTTGGAGAAGAGGAAAACCATGCTGCTGCTCCAGCAGACGACGAAGATAAATTCGTAGGAAATGAAACTGAACTGGATAGCCCATGATTACTTGTTCCTTCTCCATCTACACAAGCAAATAGTTTGCATAAATTACATCAGAATCTCAAAGACTTTTGTGTCCTTAAAATTTCTGCATGCAAGAATTATACATTCTGCACTTGGAAAATAGGTACTGCATGATCACTTACTAAATCCTTGTTTGAAAATGTTGTCAAGATCTTTCAGCGCAGCATATTTGTCCTCAGCCGTTCCACTAGATGATTGAGTTGGAACATTTTTTGCAGTCTGTAAATCCATCACCGCTGAGCCATTAGCAGGAAGCAACGGTTGTTGGAAAGCATCAAAATTTGCAAAGTTACTACTGTTCAGGTCATTAACATCGTTTTCCCCTCCGTTTTTACTATTCGAGTTGAATGCGTCAAAGTCAGCAAAGCTAGCATTAAAATTGTTGTTGTCACCCTCCCAAGGATCATTATGACACATAGAAGTTCCATTCACTGTTAATTTATTTTGATTTTGCTGTTGTGAGGTTGAGAGATTATTTATGAAATTGATTGGTACAGGTGTACTCGTTGGTTTCCCATTTGCTACATATCCCCCACCTAAATTATTAGATTTGCTCCCGTTCGTTTGGTTTGAACTGGTCACTGAGGGCATGACATTTACAGGGCCTAGTAAGGAGCTTAACGGTTTAATGTCCGGTAGCGTAATTGAGTTAACGAGACGATTTTGAGAGTTAATTTGGCTATTTCTAATATTATTAAGAACTGGACTCGGATTATTTTGATTGTGTAATGACAACGAGGAAGCGGACGACGCGGATGATAACGACGGAGACTTTTGCATTGTACTGCCACTACTATTACTGATCGATGATGACGAGGAAGACAGCGCCTTTGCTGTTTGTGCTTGAATCTCACTCAATTCGGACTGCGGTAGTTTGGACGGGTCGACGTAAAAACGCTTTTGCTCATATTTCGCTGACATGAAAGTTCGTAACGCGTTCACACGATCAGGATCTTTCTCCGAGCCTACGTTGGAATCTCTTGACGTGCATGTGGCCAGCCACACTTTTCGACAGTACTGAAAATGTTAATTCTTGAGTTAACCCTTACAGATCTCATTAGTTATTTTATGCTCATAGAGTTTTCTTCGATCGTATTTTTATAAGTGTCCCAACTTACATCGTTTCCCCGTGATTTCAACAATTCGATTTCATCTGGAGTGAAGCTCGCCATTGATATAGATTTGACTCGATGTGGGGGTGTAAGTCCTCGCCTGAGAAACAAATTAAGATTATATGAAATTGATATGAACATATCATTGTGCCAATATTAGTCACAAGAAGCAAACTTTATGCACAAGCACACTTATCATCTTTTCGTCGCAGACCAATCTATGCATGCACCTTTCGTCGCTTCATCTAGAAGAACCAATGCTCCTAGTGTGAATTTGAAGAACGATGTGGATATGAATGAAATGATTCATATACACAGCAAAATAAAATATCGGGTTTCATTCTGAGTAAAATTATGAGGCACAAGTAAATAAATTCACTACAACCATTTGTGATGACAAATATTTAAAGTAGTGAGTTGAGCTAGTTGTTGTACCATAAAAAATTTGTTGATTCGCCAAATGTTACTTGTCAGCCAACTCGCTTCATAGTGCATATTACTTACTTTTTCGTGAAATCATAAATAAAATTTGGAAGAGCTTTGTAATTTGAGGTGCTAAATTTTATGCTACAAAAACATTTTAGGATATTTGCAATTATTGTTTTATGAATAGCTAATTAGTTTATTAGTTTGAACTTACGTCTTATAAAAATGGACTAGCAACTCGACAAAGAAAAAGAAGGTCACATTGACCAGACTAATGTCAGCGATTTTTCATATCACACTTCTATAATCATGATATAATTAATATTGAGTGCAAACTGGTTGGCTATCAGACGGCTTGGAAATTTTCGCGTGGAATTTGTATTAGCTTGTAAATTCAATCGAAAAGTTTGTTAGTTCAAATTATAACCTCGCTCGATGCATAAATTCAATCAATGTGTTTAGTAAATCGCATTCATTTGATGCGTTTGACTTGCATTAAGTGCAAAAATATTCCGTACGTATATTTCTTGTGCTTATGATTTATGGTGACAGGTACAAGCTTCATTTATGATTTTACATGGCATATTATGATTCATGAATTTTTATTTTAGAATAATTATTATTAAATTCACAGCTTACAGCAAGCCGGAGCAAGACATGCACACAAAGGAGCCAATGGTCACATTCACATAAGTCGGTCCCCTTTGCCCACAATCGAAGCAGTGACGATTCCCAGTAATGTGACTCAGCTCCCTTAAAAATTTCAAGTGTGACTCTTCCAGCGCCTTTCCAGGCTTCCCGTTCACTGCTGACTTGTTCATTTTGATGACTTTTATAAAATAAATGTATAACTTGTATCAACACACAATTTATTGCAATTCAAAGTTATTCCTTCCTTTCACTTAAAATGCACACATCACTCATTCATACACATTGACACAACTTTTTCCTTTTGATTTCTCTTACCATACATAAATGTCTTGAGAAGCACTATCTAAACCGAGTAGTAACAGTTGATTTAATTGAGACAGGAAGTTGACGGACTGTGAAGAACTTTTGGATTTTGCCTAATACGCAATAAATTGCGTGCGGAAGTATACACTTTTATTTCGAAAACGCAGAAAACATCAGCTGAGCATATTTTTGAAACTTCACGGGCAGTGGACAGAAGGCGTCATGAGAGCTTTTCATGAGACAGTATACACGTATATACCTACTCACAATTCTAGGTTATATTTTTAGAAAAAATGGCAACAAAAAATGAAGCGGAAGAGTGAAAGGTTGACCTGGTTAATCAGAGATGATGGAAAACGGAAATGTTCAGCACAGCTTGTTAAAAATTAAATTAGGCAGACGTAGTTTTTATTCTCATTGTCAATCAATTATTTTGGTAATTTTCACCTCATTATTACTCATTCTCTTTAAATGCAACTACCTATTCACGAATCATGCAATGCAGTGAATTAGTGAAGGTAATGCGTTCTTTGTTTAAATAACTTTAATACACTTTGTGTAGGTGATTGAGCGTGATGTGTGAGTAGCTTCTTTGACTCACCACTATTACTGCAAAGCTGTAAAATCACTTTATATTTGCACACAAACTCATTGTTTTCTCCTTTCACCAATTACTTCAGTAATTTGCTTTCTTTGCAGTTTTTAAAGCATGACACACCAGGTGCACGTTAGTAGGAAGCTGATGATGATGATAATGGCTTTTGTTGTACAACTCTACATGAACCAAGAATTACTCATAGTAGAAGTTGGAGAAGAGTCGTTGTGTACATTTTAATGGAGCTACATGCACTGATAATATGGACGTGATGTGTAAAGTGTTTGTTTATAAAGTACGCAAATCGTGATCATTCTGTGAACACAAAAGACCTCATTTTTGTGAACCTAGTTGGATATGGATACATTGCTGCATTTTTTTAACCCGTAGGAGTTCCAGTCATATAGCAGAGCAAGTAGTGAGCAGCCGTAGTCCAGTAGTCAGTTCACAAATGAACACAGAAACACCTTGTGCACCACCATCACCAACCAGTCAACTATTCAGCGTAGCATTTTCATCCTCACATTGAACATTCACATAACACCATAATCATCATGACAAGAATTCCTTTTCGCTGTTCGTTGCTCACTGACTGACGGAGATACTCTTTTATCCTTTTTTTCTTCACAATATAAAATTATGTTATTCCATGCCACCTTAGGAAGTCCAAGTTAGCGACTAAAGCAAGCACACATACTCAACTGCTTGGTCTTGGTGACCCCAAACAAAGCGAGCACACGATACGATATATTATATCACTTGGAAAGACAAGCCTGTGCAGTACAAACGTTATTACTGCACACATCAATAAATAAATTGATATTACATATATTTTACGTGCATTTACAGAGTCCACTGTTGATCACTAATGATGATAGAGAGTCCTCTTCCAAGGAAAAACGAGGAATGGGCATTTGGAAAATAAGATCAAACTTTTTTGTTCGTGCCACTTGCTTTTCTGCTCTTCTCCAAGTCACTCGACTCAAAAGAAAAGCAATAATGGCACATATAAAAAAAACTACAGATGTACTTTTATTATAAGATATTATAATGTCTAGGCACATATATATGACTAATATGACTTTTCCGTTTCATTGCACTACTTTGCTAGTAGTAGTAGTATGATGGTGCTCGTACTTTACACTTTTTCTCTATTTGTTCTTTTCACTTATTTACGCATGATTTGTCCGTCGCATGTCTGTACAGTCATCATGCAGTGTGTGGAGCTCCAGTAGTCCAGCTCGTTGGAAATTATATGTGTGCAATAATATCGCGTCGAGTAAAACTCAGATTTCCAGCAATATGGTGCTATTCCAGTGGAGTATCGTTGGTAGTTAGCTGGGAGCAGTAGCAGCAGCAGTAAATAAAACCATTTTATTTGCAAGCTGTTCCGTTTTCTATTTATTACTTTCTGGTCGGCACCTCAGCCTGTTTTCGCTTTCATGCTTTGTTTGCTTCTGTATTCTTGAATGTAGTCAGATTAAATGGAGGCTCGTTTTGGTAAGATCTCATATAGTCCACAATACAATGGAAAAACGCCACTGGTGAACCATTTACGCGAGTAATGTTTGTTTCTCATATTTTGTACATGTCCTTTGGGAGCAAAAGACTATGTGCTCGCATTTACAACACAGCTATCTTTGTTGCTGCTCCTTTCGTTCAGCTCACAATGATCTGGAATACATTCATGAAAAAAGTAATTAAGGACAAAATCGTTAAAGTACATATTACTAATTCTGCACTTGCTATTCTACTAAAATCCTCACAGGGCAAGAGTAGAGCTAAAACTCATATATGCTCATTGACATGCAAGATCAGGAACGTGTAATGCTCATGAAATCTGCAGATACATAAATAATGCAATAACGGCGATTTTCATTAATTTCATAAGCCGGCCAGAATTTAGAAATTGTATTACACGTAATATGAAATGTCCATTTATATGGCCATTACCAAGAATAGTAATTAGAACTACGAAGTACGCAAGTGATTTTTCCCGGAATGTTTGCATGTGTAATGGACAACAACAAGCATGCTGAAATTAGGAATGCAATAATTTATTCATTCAATATAGGTGGTCTTTGGAAGTTAACGAAGTAATTATCATTCATTATTACTGCGTTTTACTGCTAAACTAAATACTAGATATTATGCTTGTTTCTTGTTCCGATATAATTTTATCACTTCCATATAAATGCTTGAACTCGACCAGCCTTTTACATGTAATATCTTTATTGTGACATTTTATCTTTCATTATCATTTTTCTTTACAGGAGCCTCATGTTTTTCTTCTTCGTCTTAAACTTATAGGTATTTCCAGTCTACCTCATTTCTTGAACTGCGTACATTTCACAGGCATTTTTAATTTGACGTAATGTTTTCATTACAGTTGACTACAAAAAGTGTAAAAAATAGCTGACTCTAAGCAGAGATGAAAATAAAATGGTTTGAAGATGTCATCAAACCTTAACGTGATTGCTTACGGTTAATACACAAACAAACATGAAGTATGACGTTGAACGAAAATTAACAAAAAAGAAGTCACTGAAGCATCTTCCAGAGGCGTGCATGCATGCCTCAACAACGCAGATCCACTGAGGACGTGATGCTTTGAAGTTTTGTATTGCGTATTCCATGTCTTCTTGAAAATATTCGTCTTTGGATACTCGACGAGCATGAAATGATTTTCTTGAAATAAAGATTCTAAGAATCTTTATCATTTTCCCTGTGCAGCATAATAAATCACTGCGAATTATTTATGATGGATAACGAGTAATCAAAATGACCTTTTGATTTACATATTAACTTTATATGTGCTTCTCTAAATGAAAGAAGGATATTTATTATTTATTTGCGCCCCGTGTAAATATCATACTACCCTTTCTTGTAATATTTTACATCTAAACCGGCAACAAAATACTATGATGCTTGATTTGTTAATTATTTTGAAAAGGTTCTTTAAACTGTCAGGCATATCGCTCGTTGTTTCTATTTACCAATATAAAATATAACCTTGTAAGCAAAGCTTTCCTTTCTTGTTATTTTTCTTGGTACAAGTTCAAAAAAGATGGTATGACATCTCAAATATCCTTTGGTAAAGATTTTCCATTCTTGTATGCCAGAAACCTTACTTTACTTGAGGGTCAGCCTTGGGAACTATACATAGAACACTTTCTATCAACACTGATTCTCCTGTGCTGCCAGCACTTTATTGCCACATGTATATATTTCGTTCATTATAGATCGCTTGCTGTACATACAAAACATGAAAATGTGAAAGCTTACAAACATTACCATTATACTTCCATTTTCTGTGGTGTAAAACTAACTAATGTTTTCTAAGGCTAGACCAAAGTGGACACAACAGTCAATTTTGGTTATGTTGTTGTGGGTCTGTAATATTTTCATGTACACTTAATCTAAAATTATGATCATTCAATTTTAACAGCAAGCGAAATGTCAATTTCAATGCCTACACAATTTTAGGTAACGTCTATGTAATGTTTACCAAAGACAAATGCTTTTAAAACAAATGCTCAACACCACCATACAAATGACATCTAGTCCAAAAACTTTGGAATACACTGAAAATTTTATAGAGAACCATTAGACTCTGTATATTATAATATTGGAAAATATTTAATGAGGTACATGTACATTTTCTAATTTTGTGAAGAACAAAAAACACACTTTCAGAAATAAAATGGGTGGTATATGCTTGATTTGTGTCCTCCTTCGATGAATACCGACTGAAAACTTGCTTGCAAATAAATAAAAAACGATGCATCAATGCAAGAAACTTTCGTCCTTCTGACACTAAATCATATTGGATAATTGCTTATGTTACTATCAAACTGCATATCGCAAAAACAACTGAACACTAACTAAGCCAACAACTCAAGTGCCAAATGATTAAAAAATCAGAACATTTTCTGCTGTGCTAATATGAGGAATTGAAATGAAGAGTTTGCTTGTATATGCATATATGTAGCACAAATTACAATATGACATCCGTTTTCTTCATAACGCCGGAACTCCCGTCGTGATAAGCATTACACATTTACATGTGTTGCTTTTTCCGCACAAGTCGAAAGTTGCCACAACTTAATAACAAAAATATTGTATACTGTTGACACATAACGCTATATGAACTATATATGTTTGCACATGCACTCAACTCTTTATGAGCTCATATAGCAAAGTTCACATGAAAGCACATACCTATTTCCTACTCAAATAATATTTATCATTTGTATATCAAAAAGCAACAAAGTTGACACCGTTAGTACCAATTAGTAACGACACTAAATATCTGCACAGATCTAACAATCAAGCTTAAACCGAGCGCAACGTCATTCACTCAACTACAAAACGCCAAAATCTGCAAGCAAATGATACGGTACTTCGCATCTTTTACAATGATAATATTCTTTTTATTTGACTCAGTGTTGTTGTGAGTTGTGATTTGTGATATATGTATCAATGAATTGCAACAGTACTCACAATTAGCTCACTCATATACCCGACTCCACAGTTCACTTCACCTTCTGCTAGTACTAACGATGAGAATAAACTAAGGCATGTTATATAAAAAATAAAATCTTCAATACAAAATTTTCTCTAGTTACCTACGGTCGTAAAATAATGCATACTTGAAAGTGCTAAAAGTACCATCCAAAAAGCCCGAGGCTTAGAAAGAATCAAGTTTCAAGTGTTTCGAAAATAATGTCCTTATATACCGAAATGTCAGTATTCGAATGGTTCTCAAAGGACCTACTTTAAAAATAAAAGAATACCCACCTACTTAAGTGTAGGTATAGGTAGTTATGTATTGCAGAATTTGCAACAAACTACAACTTTACTAACAATGCTCAAAACATTGTTCTGTAAAAGTTTTTCAACTGATTACACCTTTCCATCATGATTCATGTTGATACACTAACCGTGAAGGATGGATGTAAAAACTTTATAATGCATGGTAACTTTTGCCATTTTAAGATGACGAGATATACTGCACACTGAAGCTTCTCCTGCTTTCCTTATCCCAAAGCAAAAGTATCACTTCCTTCTTCGACATCCTTTTATGGTTGCTTATTGCTTTCAGTCGGTATTTTCAAATGTCTTACTCATTCAGCAAAAGAAATTCAGAGGTACCCATGTATAAAAAATGCCAACAAACAACGATGACGATGTGCTTCCACACTCCTCACAGTGTGTTTTATGACCTTATCTCTCATGCAAGCAGGTATATTGTAGTCTAAGCTTAAATCTAGGACTAGGTATGTTTTGTACGTTGTGGTGTCGTTGAAAATATGTCTTCAAAGAAGGATGTTGCTTTGTTCAGTTTGATTGTTATGCTTCTACATAAGTTCATCTTGCGTAGATCAACGTTAATAACACTGGTTTTTGCGTAACATTGCTTAGATTAAAGACTCGAATCCCACTTGATTATTAGTAGATGGGTAAAGAAGAGAAGCGATATGCCACGATAGTGGTCAGAATATACAAGGAGATTGTTTGCTTTGAGCGTTTTGTGATCTTACGTCTGTATACCTGTTTAATCCTTTTTGAGACAAGAATTAATAGTTCACACACGTTCACCTATTAAGGTATTCATGGTTTGCTAATGCCAACACACCTTGTGTACACAACACACAAAGTGCAAAGGCATCTCTTGTGTACCTGAGCAGAATTCATTTACTTTACGTTCATCCTTCCAAAGAGATCCCAGGTGCTCACACTGTTTACATGAATATATCCCACAGCCCCCAGGTACTAAAATGAAGACGATGATGTAATGTAAATCACAAAGATGAAACACTTGAGCGTAGTGGGACTTTACCGTGTGTACAAAAATGACTTCACAAGGTACGCAAATAAGTCATTCATTATTATGAAGCCCATATACATGGACGTGGGTAGTATCTAGTTTGTGAACAACGTAGATGATGATGATGATCGACCGTTCTTTAGTCTACCCTGTGTTTATTCAACTTGCTCATATAGTTCTTTTTAAATATAATAATAATGTGTATTATGCATTGAAAATCTGAGTGTCACGTTTATTCAGTCTCTCATGCATTTTTAAGATGAGGAACATATGAATAGATCAAATAATGTTTGAAAGTTTGAAGCACCGACATCCGACACGAACAAAGCAAACTTCAACCATTGCAACGAAAGTAACGTCATTGTCGTAGTCGTGGTTGGTCTGAGTACCATACTTGTACAAAAATGGTTATGGTGTATTAAAAACTACAAGCAAGTTATTATGCTGATTTTTGTGTGTGTTTCTTCGCTTTCCTTGAGATTCGAGATGCAACTATCATCAGAAACCAAAACGAAAAAAAAACGTGATGCATGGTGCAAAACAAGAACAATGTTATAAGTACATAATAGGTATACAAATTGTATGACTAAACTACAGGTTTAAACAATATAACGTAAGAAATTTTGTGCTTATTCGTGAGTCGAGGAGCAAGCAAATTGACAGGTAGATTTTTAATCGTTTCAAACATTCAACACTTTGGTGCATCCTGAAGATGCATAGCATGAAAATAAGGGCGACATAGGTCATAATTTCCAATTTACTTTGCCAAATGCTCCCTATTGGAACAACACATTTTGAAATCACCAGTGAAAGGGCTTTGAAAAAAGAAAGTAAGGTAAGATGCAAAAAGGTTTCATATAAGGTTGTAGTTGGAATAACCAAATAACCAAATTAATAGGCTGTGCCGAGGAAAAAATCTGTGAAAAAGTATATGTAAGTTGAACATAGGATCTGATTTACAACAGACATGTAGTAAAGCATTGTTGTTACATTATCTTTGTTGGCAAATACCATAATCTGCTCACAACGCCAATGTAAACAAGCGAATCTGTGACTACATATTTCCATTTGTGCAAACAAATATATTGCAACATTACTTAATCCGGAAGGAAAATATTGTTATTTTTTACTGAAATACACATAATGCTAGACACAAAGTTGCAGCAGCTCTACTTATAACAACTGGATTTGGTGTGCACCATGTTTCACACAAATTTTAAAAAGGATTTTTGGCACCTATAACACGCCCGTTAACTTAGCTTCTAAAGATAAGTTGAAACAGTATCCAAATTAATAGCCGTAACTGTATCTCACGTCCGAGACAGAATAATATAATATTCTACTATAATATGCTTTTACTTTTGGACTTTTATACGTACATATACTATGCTCACTTGTCTGATTATTTAAGTACTCAAGCTGCTTAATTCTATGAATAAATACTAGGTATATAATGATAATGAATATGAATATTGTTGCAGCCAACAACACTGGCATGTTTCCATATTACTTTAATGAGAAGTTTATACTTGATACTATATATTTGTCATATTTCATGCATTGCCTTGCAGTTCATAGTGTTCTTCTATGTTGTTTCATGCGCGTGCTATTTTGTGATAGCGCTATTTGGGTAAAACGCTTTTTTTATGTGAATGAAAATTAAGCAATGGCAGAATTTGTGGCTAACCAAAATGACTATTCCTCTCAATTATTTTATTAATCCTTTTGGAAGGCTATTGAAACAAGAAACAACGAATGTAGCACACTAGTCCAAAGCGGGTAATACTTGTTATAATATGTTTATGTAGTATACTAGCACACTAGCTTAGAAATCATTTTTGGCTTGTAGTTATATTCGCAGCACATGAAAGCTGATGGAGGCAACTAGTGTAAAGCCAGAAATCTTCATCAATGTGAAAAATATGTATATTGCATCGCTTCTCTCGTCATTTCAAGGCTTTGTGTTTGCCGTAGTATGTAAAACAATGTCTTCCACCTCACATGATATGGCAATGTAACATAATGAATTCAACTTCTGTAATGTCATCCTAAGCTGTGCATATCCGTCAGTCAGAGAGTGCTAATAAGTTGCCTACAATTCATTACAGTAGCCAAAATATTCGCTAATATTGTCCACACAAAAATACCCTTTGCTATCACTCATCATCATCATCATTGCTGTCGTATAATATAAGTATAATTTATGCAGTGTGAATTTGGTAATAGTGTGACATTCAACACAATAACATTTAATGTGAATTAATATAACAGCCTGAGTCTATATTTACAAAACGAACAACTTAAAAGGAAGGTCGGTATTGTAGAGGAAGCTTTCATTCATATGCCAATAAGAAAATTATACATAGCGAGATGTCCCTATATATGTACCACCACCTAATAATTTGTTTGACTACACGATGCAACGTACGAGGAGAGCTTTTTCCGGTTTGGTTTAGGTATTTTCTTAAATAAATAAATAAACAAGCTTCTTGTGCATTGCAAAATGTGAAGTGTTGAGACCTCTGTATTGAGCCACGCATTAAATCTTTTCTTCTACAGTTCATGAAGTTTCTGTGGCTTTTCACTTAGCACATAGGCCATCACATTTTTATCCATTGTTGAATGTAAACGGTAAATTCTAGCTGCATCCATTAATGCATATAAAGTCTTAGGTTAGTAAGTAGTAAACTGCAAAAACTGGCTGGAAAATGAAGCCTGATTAGTACTAAAACGGTGATAAAAGCTAAACTGAAGAAAGCGGAATGAGTTTTCCACTAATGCACTAATAAATCTTGATCAATAGCCGATAAGAATGAGGAAAATTTTCTGATGAAGGGTCTTATCGTTTTGCTTGCATGTTACGATTCATGAACTGTTCTAAGCCTAAGTGATATCACTAATGGCTATGCCAATTGTGGAGAGAAGGTGAAAGCTAAAGATGAAAGCCTTTATTTCCATTATTTCCATTAATCTACTAAGCCATTGCTCTGTCAGGCGATTTCCATTGAACCAACACATAAGACAATCTTTTCCCGAATGTATACTCTTAAAAACAACTGCAATAAGCAGCCTTTCCTTTCAAGTGGGTTAATTCTCAGGATATCAAAAATCGAATTCACAAGCTGTGGGATTTCCTTGTAACATGGACTCATGGACAACTAACATACAGCACAAAACTTCCTTGTGTTATTTTCCATTGTAACTTGTATTATAAGTCATTGGAACTCAAACGAGGAAGACAATATTATGCTTTTCCTTTACTCTTAGATTCTCAGCATGTAGCATAGAAGAACTTCAGTAGATTCTAGCTAGTATCGTAATATTTATTAGGTAGGGCATTGTGGATCGTAACAAAAGCTGGTGTCACACAAAATAAAAAAAAATAACATAAATATTTATAATACGTTGCCACACTCTACTGCATTGCTGTTTAGAAAAGTGAACTGCATTGTCAATGAAGTGTTATAGAATTTGTGATCGCAATATAATGTATTGATTTAAAAAGGAAAGGTAAAGGTATGAAAGTCTACAGATAGAACTTATGCTTAACTGGATCTAATATGTCAAGATAAAAATAACCAGCTCCTAGCTGTCAACTGTCATGTGCTCAGGAAACCATAAGTTGTGGTTTTTATCTACCTGCATTATGTTTGGAATAAAGACGATCAAAGTCATACCAGTACTTTTCAATAGAATTTCAATTTCGTAAATACAATGTCCGTATATGTTACTTGCCATCGCCACTACACATTTCGTGCAAGAATGCATGTTTGTCCATGCCATTTTTCATACAACTTTTCCTGCTATATTATATGTCGTTTCTTTTTCATACAACTTTTCTCACATTTTTTTCCGTCCCTGTCGTCCAGGAGTAGTGTTTTTGAGTTGATTTTAGTATTTACTTAATATGAAGACAGGTATCAAATTAATCTCTCTGAAGTGACAACATCATATAGGTACGTAGTGTTTTATTAGTAAGATAGAAAGAAAGTGAAAGGAAAGCGAGAGAAAGAGGGAAGCCACACTAAGCACGCAGTAATGTTTTATCAATGAGTAGATGAAACTCAGGCACGCGATTTTATGTTGAAATGCTTTTCTGCGCCCACCCACTACAAAATATTTTAACAAGATAGCTGGAAAAAGAAAAACCGTTTGATTTGATATAACCATCATCATTTAAAATCTTAAGAATCTCAATTTATTCCACAATTATCAGGACGAATCAAAGTACACGCACTCGCTGAATGTGTCAATTATCCCATTAACATATCAAAAAAATTTAAATGATTTTTAACTGATGCAGTAATGATCTTGTATTATTACAATTTATGTGTTCTTGGCATTTTCGTCGAGTTTGTTAAATATTTAACTTGAGAGAAAGGGAAATAGTC
>JAQIXW010002402.1:0-15595 GCA_034700685.1 Willowsia buskii | reverse complement strand
GGTATGAAAACGTATCTGATATTAATTTTATTATGATTTTGAAAATGCATTCCTACGAAAGAAAATTAATGATTTGATATTTTGAACCTCGTTACAGGAATTCACCAATTAAGAAAATCTGGAGATCGAGCAAACTAATATCTCTTCTATGTCTTATTCCGTTTGCCCTCCCGGTTGTTCTGTAAGTTTAAAATTAGATTTAAAATCTATAATATTTTAACAGTTTAAAGTACTTTGTATAACTGGTTAATAACACAAAATTATCTTTGTATGCAGTGCTCTCTGCAATTGTGTATTTGCTCTCAAAGAATCGAGAAGTCGGATGTATGAGCGACCATGGACCAACACATTTACAGTTTTTATGGCAGAAAGTTTGACGCTGTCCTTTCCTCAATGTGTGCTTCACATGTGTTTATTGTTGGAACACTCTGTTTTATTTCCGTCCATACCTGGTACGTAATATCTAAAGTCATTATGTAATCTCCTTGCCTTGAGTGATCTATTAAATGTGACAATGAATCGTGTTGTTGTAATAGTTGTATGTATATTTTTTAAGGATTCGCTTTGCTGTTTGGACTAGCAATGCTTTCTATTGATATAACCTTCACAAGAATACGCCATGATGCTCACAAAAGATGTGATAGATTCGGTGAAAAGTGGGAGCGATTTTGCCGTTACGTATACTTTTGGGCGAATAAAGGTTTGTTCTTGATAAAAACAGACTGATGAATTAATTCAGTTTCAAAAATTAAATAATAATCAACAATAAATGTACTTTTTATGTTGTTTGTAGTGCTCTGGTTCTGTACATACTCCATTGTTATTGTCAGCATGCGGCTATACTTCCCAGATCAGATTCTTCTTGCTACGGTTGCGTCAGCGTCCACTATTTTCTTCATCCACGAAATCATGGTCATCGTTGCAGTGATTCCCATCTTTTCTCAAGTTGTTTCGAGCATGGTTGGTCTTTTCTTCATATTCCCTCAGTTTGTTTCCCTCCTGGCTCTCGTGATATGGGTGAATACAGACAAGACAATTTATGATACCGAAATTGGATCCTTTTTCTTGGGAGTAATTTTCTGGGGCGAATGTGTTATATTGGCTGGGTGGTTATTTGATAGAGGTTTAGGTAAAGAGCCAGATTTTCTTCCGGCGTATCCACACTTTACCGGTGACGCGTTTACTTACTTTTGTCAGTGAAATATGTAAGACCTGTGATAGTTTAAATTTTTTTTTAACATGACCGACGCAGTATAGCATTCCAGTGGGAGTGGTGTTTTCTCGAGCTCTCATTGACATATTCAAGTACTTACTTTCAAATACATACAATGAACGATGAT
The DNA here is from genome assembly GCA_034700685.1 of Willowsia buskii. Classification (NCBI taxonomy): domain Eukaryota; kingdom Metazoa; phylum Arthropoda; class Collembola; order Entomobryomorpha; family Entomobryidae; genus Willowsia; species Willowsia buskii. The sequence goes on along the minus strand of JAQIXW010002402.1, from coordinate 14,255 downwards.
CAAAACGTATTACTTGCTGAGCTAATATTGTGTGTTTTATGCACTATTCATAGATACGTTTTAAATTATTGCTGATCAAAAACTCGTTCATTTCAATTTTCATTATGTTTTAACATTACAAGTATATATGTTGAGAATTCCAAGAGCTTTTTGCGTCAGAATTGTAAAAGTATGTTGTACCAAGTTTTCCATCCAGAGTATCTTTGATATTTTTGTAATCTATTTAAAACTGTGCTGTTGAGGTACGATATACTCCAATCAACGAGTAATAATTTTGTGTATTTCCAGAAAATAGTACTACGCTTTGATTGGAGATGTGAAATATGTACAATAATAATTCCCGTTTTGATGTAGTTTGTATCGAATTTTTAATGGTTATTTGAGAAATTTGATAGTTATCTGTATAATGATAATGTTGAATTCTTGTTATTTTAATGATGTATTTTTGGCTAGTACGTAGTTTGTGATGGTTTTGTGTGCTGCTGGAACTCATATACATACTCTTATAGTCCGACCAATTTTTAAAAAGCGATTCTGACGTTGACTGTGATTATATTTTAACATAACAATGTAATGTTTTAAAGGTTTAAGTGTAATGTTCATAGTGAAAGTATATTATGTTTACTGTTTACTTTACATTCATTTCAATTCATTGTCTCAATCGCCGAGCTAGTACTTCTTAACTATGTAATAAAACGAAGCTAAATTACTGAAAAAACCATGATGGAAAATATATTATGACTTAAAAATAAAATGGGAAAATACTTTGGCCATTGAAAACAAAACATTTTCATCTTTGCACGTGTTAAAATATATTTCATACTACGTATCAAGAAAGAACTGGGTTTGATGACAACATATCTACACACTATATTGTGTGCATAATTAGTCATAATTCGATATTTTTTGTATAATTTCTTTTAGAATTACATATATCATTTTCATAATTTATTGGTAGTAAATACGTATACTCTATTTTCATTCAGGATGCATAAAACTGTTTACTTGATGTACTGATGTAATGTTAACTTCAATCTAATTATTCGTTTTTAGAATCTTTGTTTTGCGACTCTACTCGCTTGACGGAACGAATTTGACTACAAATAAGGTAATCATACACAACTGTCATATTGTAAAATCAAACCCGTAGTCTATTGGTGATAACAAAAATAAAAAAGACTAAAATAGCACAGACGCTAGTGTGCAGTCGTACAAATACATGGGCATACGATATTTCGTGACGTCATCACATACGCACTAACCAGTTCAGTTCTTATCTCACAAAAATGCTTACGGCACTACTTTGTACATGTCTACCTTGCAGGTTTGGCGCTTGTAAAAAAAGTATTCCTTTCCCTTACCAGCGAGTTCATTCCCAGTAAACTGCATCTTTATCTATTGAAAACTGATTTTATGTCAAAAATATGAGCGATTCCCTAAGATCGAACTCCTTTCTTGGTAACACAAACGCATCATGCAAATACAACTTTCTGTGCAACTTTTAATGGCTTACTGGCTAACTCAAGAACAATTTGTTTACCTGAGTTGCCAAAAAAGAACATTATGCGCTGTATTATGCATACTACATTTTTATGAAGTAGAGAATAGGTTGAAAAAACACTAAAATTAATGTTTAGCTGCATCAATTGATTATATTAACGATATATGCTGACATTATGACGTAAAATGTCTTTTCAAACTAATGCACGTATTTACAGGTAACAAAAAAGACAAGAGAATCAAATACTAAATGATTAGTTGCAAGGTCATTGTAAGTTGTATTACCTAGTAGTTGACATTACTGTTGAATCTACAATGAACCCAAACTAAGCGAAAGTCATGGGCTTTAAAAAGCAATTACTACGTAATATCCTGCTTCAGTACCTGTCGAACTACATTGTTTTACTGAGAATTTGCAATTTAGAGCAAATTGAAAATACCGAATTGTGACAACAAACACAATATATATAGGTGCTTCAAGATGCACAACCATCATTCAGTTTTAAAGATCATCTTGCTGCAGCTAATACAAACTTATTTGCAGACACCAAGTTTAACTTCCTGTGAAAGGTAAGTCTATCCAACTCAAAGTCAGCATAGCATAAAAATATTATTATTTATTATTTTTTGAATTTGTGATACTAAATGAGGACATTTTTCTGTCTCTCTAGGAAAGAAAAAAAACCACAAGGAACAATGGCATCTTTAACCATATCCAAAAATTTCCACGCAGAAAAATTGTCAGTTTTGATACTTGTGTTTATCGCAATGAATCTCCTGGCAGTTCCACAGTGCGACGCCAGGCCATACTACATCAGCAGTAATAGTCGTCAATCAACTGGACATGTTCATTCACTATTACCTTGTGGTCACAAAGATACAAGGATAAATGTTGAAAGAACTGGCAGGTCATCCTCAGCCGGATCAACTGTCCTGATGTCAAATTGCCTGTAATGTTCATTATCATTATGAGCGGAACTGATAGCTTTTAGATAATTGAACCTCTATGAGTACTATTAGACTCATAATGAAACGTTTAACTTGGAACTAGACACGTATATTCTCCAAAGAGAAACGGGTACCAATCATGCGTGGAATTGGAATTGCAAAGGAACGGAAGATTTTCATATCAAAGCAAAAATTTTATGATATGAAATTGAAATGCTCATCTGACACCAATGCAGTAGAATAAAAGATCTGCTGTCTGACGGATATTGCCATACTTGCAAGAATTGTTGGCTACTTTTGCATGAGTAATAATATTGTTTTTGGTATGATCAAATACGAAATAGTGGATAGAATCAAAAATTTTGAATTTTACTTTGGCATTTTTGTGAATTGAATTGTATGTTGTACCCATTTGCATACCGTGTAAGGTGATCTCTACTTTTTTACTGGCTTTTAGTAGTTTTTTAAGGTCTTTCTATACGTAACGGTTGAGCTGGACTTGACTTGTCATGATGTTAAATATGGCCTAAAAATAAATGTGATAATATTATAAAAGTAATAAAACTTAAAATTTTCTCAAACAATGGAAGTATAGTTCGGTTTGTTGATTCTTACTTCCCAGCAATTGTGAACTGGTACCAGCCCGAAAAGTCGCCTTACATTTTTGGCCTGCTTCCACACGTAATCAAAATCCCTTCTCCAATGAGACAATTGACCTCGATGAACTCCCATTTGATATGCTATTCCTCCTACATTATCATTTCCTACGGTTTCACTCATATCGAACTGTTTCATCTTTCGTTTGAAATTACCCAGTAGCATTTCCAATCGTTTACAGCGTCCCATTATTAGAGCCGTGTGGTGTTTAAAACTTACTCCGTCATGCACGTAAAATTCTTGGAATGATTCCCTTACTTTCTTCTTATCATTCATTTCCTTATTTCGAGTATTCAGGATAGGTGCAAAAGCATTCATAATCATATGCCATAATCGCCAGAAAAATGACTTGTTGCGCCTATTATCGTTATTGTTATCAGCATTATTGGGTGATCTATCGGAGGAACGTAATGATCGTACTCTTTTACTGTAAGCAGTGTGGTTTCTTGCATATGCAAACACACGCCGTTGAACGACTTGCTGCGAATTTCGAAGAAATGGTGACAAGGATTTTATAGAGCTGCGTATTTCGGCTATCTCTTCCAATACATTTGTCAAATATGATTTTATTTGGAAGTCATTAAGATTTTGGTTCAGGAGAACGTCATTCTGATGACGCCTTTCTAGAGGTAGATTTGATAACATATTCATGATGTCCATTGAGACGGATTTACTGCAGTCATGAGGGCTTGTAAAAAATGCAAAGGATTATGTCATTAGTATTTTCCAGGTAATTTTTCGCATGAAAAATTAATTACAACTCTACTTACTGGCAATTTTCAATCACATCTAAACAGTGTTCTTCGAAATGAGAGCCAATGCTAACACTGAACTCCATGATGATAGATACTAGAAATGTGAGATGCGGATACGCAGCCGAAAGATGTTATACAAAATTTGCAAAGCGTTACATTGTCAGTTACGGGATGATGAAATCATGAGCAAGCAATTTTAACCAGTGAAGCATACTAATAACAAAACCATATACGAATGATTAAGGACGAATTTGGGTAATACACAAATGTAGAGCTGTACCAAATCTAATTATTTCTTATAAAACAAAAAAAGATAGTTTTATTTTTGCCAGAAATAGTACCAAAGTACCAAGGCACCATAAAGATGTAGAGAGAGTTATGAATTATGAATTACTGGAGAGGATGTTCTGTGTGTATAACTTTGCTTCTTTGACATTAAATCCGGGATCGAGAACGATCATGCGTGTCAAACAATTATCATCAAGCCATTTTCATTCAATTTCGGGAGAGGAATAAAGATATTTGTAAGTAGTATTATGCACCTGTCCAAAGATAAAGTTATGTCGCTTTCAAGGCCTTTTAAAGAATGTAGAAAATAAACTGTTTCATTAAGCAGTACCTACCTACACCTTCCTTATGACATTGTGTATAAGATGAGGCTGTTAAATTTTAAGCAAATATGTACTTACATATTTTTAGACTGGTTGGATAAAAATATCCTTCCTGCACAAATTTTAAGATGTACAAATTTGAATAATAGTATACACTAATATTTGCACAAATATCTGAGAACGACATTTTTTTCCGTTTTTTTATAGTGCTTATACAAACTGCAAATAATATACTGTTACAGAGCAGCACATACAGAAGACAAGACAACACGCACACGGTACGGTATGTGGGCAGGATGGAATTTCCGGAAGTGCAGTTGGTTTGAAAACGACATGGATAACGATGAAAGTACATAGTATCTTCTTCAAAAGCTTCACGCGTTGTCAAGCAATGCATAGCCTCGAAATTCATGAGTAAAAGAGAGGGAGGCGTCTGCTCTCTAAATAGTCGTCGTATCGTATGAATTGATTGAGTATGAGACAAATTGAATAACTACTCGTGATGACGTGTCAAAAATTATTGTTGTATAGTTAAAAATATATTATTTAGCCTTCCGAGTAATTTACACGTAATAGCAATCCCCTAATAGTTTCCTTTTAAATGTTAAACGCGGCAACATTTGAAGAGTTATTGTTAAATAATAGCTCATATTATTATGAGTACGTATGATTATCGCACGCACCTGAGTCAAATGCCCACAAGTTCTAAATCGTTCAGTTTTGAAGAATACCGTGATCCTTATAGGCCTGGTGCGCATAAAGAAATTATTCATGATGGCTACTATTATGACGATGGCAAGGACCGGCACAGGCCTGAAAACAGAAACTTCCACAGCACATTCAAACCATTTCCTAGAAGTTACGAAGCCGGAAACAATGTCTATGACATTCCACAACTACCCCCACCGCTAGAACCAAGAGAGCGCCTGGTTCCCTGTGTAGATCCTGTCACCGCAGATATCTCAGTAATTCCAAATTGGTGGAAGTATAAAGCATTAGGAGGCGGAGATGGAGCAAGAGAAGAAGCCCATAAGGAATTTTTGCATACGTTACCGTCAACTCATGAAGTGCCGAAAAGAGAAAGTAATAATCAGAGAAGAATTGACAGCTACATCATGCCGTCATCACTTACTCCAGTTTCACATGCAAGTAATTTTACACCTGCAAAATTCATTCCTCCTCCAACAGCATATCGAGATGAAATTAGTTCCCAGGTTAAAAATCCTTCTCATGAATGTTTTTCATGTTCCGATGAAGATGATGGAGTTTGTACAAACGAAAACAGAAGTAGTAACTGCGAACTTATAGAAATAAAAAGACCAGGAACCGTTTGTCTTCATCGAAACGAGTCAGATTATGGATTAGCCTATTCCTACAAACCAGTTCCACACAGTTGCTATTATGGTTTAGCAAGTGATTCCGGAAACTCATCTACATGTCAAACAAACTATGGTCATCTTAGTGAAGACAGTGTTAATAGCCGAGATTCAAATAAGCTGTCATCTTCAAGTAGTGGAATATTTAATCTACCGCATGTCTACTGCCCACCACCACTTGCACCAATTTCGCAGCAGATTTCCGCTCTGTCAGCAGGTTCATCCCAGCTACATGGACTAATGCCATCATTTTATGAAAATTCAGGAGCCCCTGATCAATTACATAATGATAAGCAGCCTCGTTTTCAAGTAACATCTCCCAGACTAGCATATTCAGAACCGATTTTGAAGCCGAATGAAATGGATAAGCCATTTTCACATAACCCAAGCAGACCTGCCACCACCACCAGAACTTCGCCAAGAAGAAACAAAACTTTTCTCATAACAGCAACAAACAATGATGGTTCCGAGTCGAAACGAAATTGTATGAATGGGAAGGGCTCAAGTTATCAAAAGATTCCAATTTACTGCGGTGACCAACGTATTTTGAAACATGACAATGGACAAGATTTTCACATGCATAAAGACACTCTCTACCCAGAAGTAGAAAAAAACTGTAGGAGGAGAGTTAAACACGATGGAAGTGGAGATGGAGGCAACGAAAACTCAATGATGCCATCAAAACAACATGCAGAGTTTTCAAATCATAACTGTCTCTCTCCAAGAGCAAGAATTAGTCGGTTACAGCCATCCGTCATTACACCAGCCATAACGGAATCCCTTCTCTGTGAATGTCTTGCCAATTTAAAATCAGCTCATTGGGAAGACAACTTTGAAGCATTCTCGCAAATTTACAATTTGACGGAAATACATCCGGGCAAGGTTAAGAGCATCCTGAACAAGGTGATTTGGCACGGTCTTCCCCATTTGAGTAGTCCACGTACGAAGTTGGCAAGAATGGCTTGCATTTGTTTCAAACGATTGTACCAGACACAGAAGAGGAGTATGGAAACTGAAGGAGAAAAAGTATTTTATAGACTTTTGGATCTTTGTGGAGGTCTAGCAAATAACTTTATTCAGCAGGAGAGCAGGGAGGCGCTTGTCGCTGCAGTAGAACATATGGACCCATTAAAGAGTTTAACATTTTTGGAACTTCACGGAGCAAAGCATAAAAATCCTCATGTGAGGGAATTTTCAGCGTATCTTTTAAATGCAATTATGGATGAGCTGCCGCAAAACAAGTTAATGAACAAAGAATTTTCACCAAGGATTATACCCATGATCGTGAGCTTTCTCAGAGAAGGATTGTTACAGACAAGGTATTATTATTGTCAATCTGACTTTATCCTGTGATGTGAACTGTGAATTTCAACGCTAAGAGAACGGGAATTAATTACTGTAATGAGTAAATCGATTTTTTAGGTTGCATGCAAAGCTAGCGCTGGATAAAATCTTTGATCATTCCACGTTTGAAAGCAAACTGAGAAGATTCGTGTCACCAGAGAATGTACGCCACATTTCAGATACCCTGCGTGAATTTCGAGTACGAGCTTGTTAGTTTTTAAATATCTACTTGTTCACAGTTTTGGACAGTAAGTACTTTTCTACCTTTACCTCGAATTTCCTTTAAAATCATCACAGGAAAGACGAAATGGGCAAATTTAACATTCCTGCGGAGATTCACATTGCGGACTTTTGAAGATTAAACCGTCATTCTCATGTAGACCGAAGAGTTTCCAGTAAATGGAAAAAAGGATTTAATTATACAAAGGGGATTTATTCAGCATGTGACTTTATAACAATAATTGTAATTTTGACAAATTATGTTGGACGAAAGAAAAATAAAGTGAAGGTTGCGTTACTCCAAAATTCTTACTTTTTGTCATATGAATAACTTGATCCACCGGTTCCCACGCCTGAAATTTGGGATTAATATCAATTTTATTTCTAGGCATATATGTAACCATTACAAGTATTTATTAATATTTTTACCCTTTGGTCCAAACATTGTCGCGTAACATGGAGTATGGCAATATGGCTTGTCTTCATGAACAGCATGCGACCCTGGTGTAAGTGTCTTGTTGCATCTTTCACACTTCAGGCAAGGGCCATGCCAGTCCCTTCCCATTGAAGTCTTCTTCTCCGCTAAAAGAATACAATAAAAAAGGGATTCATAAATAAATTTCATGAGTTTGTCAATTTACACTTATAGTTTTATCGATATTCTATAAAATTGGCATAATTTATGGGATTAAAATATTTTCATTACCAAAGTAGACGGGTTTGTTACACTTTGGACAATTCGGCATTTTGAAGATTTTGAAGAATGATTTTTTAAAAGTTGACAATGGGTAATATGCAGTGTATTATCCGAATAATTATGACTATGTGAAACAAAAATTCGGTAGCTGTTGTGTGAATTTTCGTGATAAAGATAAAACAAAGTCTTTCCTGGTTAATTTTGTGCTTGTCAGTTGTACTTACTAATGCAACTTCTATTCAAGGACACACTACTCTGATACGAGTTCTGATAAGATATACACATTCTGAGCTTATTTCGTACAACCATATTAAAAGGGAGTGCATTTAGAATGAGTGAAGTTATCAGGATTCCGAAGTGACATTAATTATTATCATAAATTACGTACTATATTTTTTGCGTGTCTATTTGTCAGTATCATATATGAGCAGTTTGTATAATATGGGCAAGACACTAAAGACAATAGCATTCTACTGCATATACTTAAACCTAATAGAAATTGACATATTGCAAAACACAATGGGTGCTCATTTGTTAAAAATTGGAACATTTCACATAACATGCGGTTAACCAAACTTTCGTTTCGATTTTCTTCCATCTCGTACTTTTCGGGATATCAGGGATGTGGTATCTTTAAAATGTGTCTCCTGATAAAGTTGCTTTTACAGCTACGTTGATATATCATATTATGAGTCATAATAACACTTGCTATAACTGGTATGCTATATGCATTTTCCAGTCTCAATTCTCAACTATCTCTAGTATAAATGCTCAAACACAGAGTATTATTCGTTTGTTTTTCTTAGTTGTTTCTTCGGAAGATGGAAAATGAATTTTAAAATATTTTGCTAACGAAGGACTCCGCAACAGCCAAGAAAAACGAATGCTTACTTAAGTATTGTCATTTTAAATGCAACGATGAGAAACCTTGTTATAATTTATAATGATTGCAACTTTTCAATAATCGTGAATGAAGGAAAAAATATATTTACTTGTATTTAATTGCATAAATGGAATATCTTTAATATACAGGTTTGTTATAAACACCTCATGACATACGAACAAACACGAATGTACTAGGGTTAATCAGTCAATCTTAATTACATTTAGTTTTTTACATGAACAATATCCGTAATACATTATGGGATCGCATTTATTGTACAATCAATCACATCCACTTAAATCACAATTTTTAACATTTTTAATGAGCACGCTTAACTTAATCTATGAATAATGGAAATAATCACTAAATAAGTTTAAGTTAAAATACATCATTATTATTATGCTATAATATTTAAACTATCAGCTACATAATTGCTTAAGTGTATTTCTAAGCGCTCTCTTCCTCCCTTTTCTAAACTTTTAGCAATAATAAGTGTCAGAAGGACCGAAGATCAGCAATTTTCAATTTATTAGCTAGTAAGAGCAAATACCATTCATGGTTCATCATCAGTTTTCTGACTCTTACCATCTTGTAATAACAGTAGCATAAATTCATTGTGCGATACTTTTTCATCCTCATTTAAATCCAACGAATTAAAGTAAACCAAAGTGTCGTTTTGCAGCTTTAAAATGTATCCAAGTGTTCCACTTTTCTTTCGAAGTTCCTCAAGTTTAGCCTTAAATTCAGTCTGAAAAATTAAATGGGTTTAATTTGCTAATACATACTAATGTGTATAAAAAGTTGAATATCATATTTGTAATTTTAGTTAATTCATAATTGATTTACCTTTGAAATAAATTTGTCACAGTTTGAATCAAATTCCGCAAATGCTTTTTCACTTCCTTCCTCTGTGTGCGAAGGTACCTTTGCCAAGTAGTGTTCAATCCAATCCAAAAATTGCTGTTCATCCTTGGGATCAAAGAGGATGGATCTGTATAGCTGCAATTCCTCTTTCTGAATGACTCCATCCCTTGTTTGGTCCATCAGATGAAATTGCGATTTCGTATGACTTGGAAAAATCTCTCCCGAGAAAGCCTCGTTTATTTCTTTAAATTTTTTCTAGTTAAGATACAATTAAAATTTATTTCATATTTAAGTGAAACATTGTGTATCATGAAATTGTAGTTTTTAATTTTGATGTGTATTAATCTGCCTACAAAGTCTAATGGGATAGCAAAATCATCCGCATCTTGATCTGTCAGCACTCCATCTTTGTTCAAATCTAGCTGAAGAAATTCTTCTTTGAGTTCGGACGAAGTCTTTTTTGATTTATATGAGCTTAGGGTAGCATGAAAGTCTTCCTATAAGAATAAACCAGTTAAATTAATTCTTCCAGTTATGAAATGCAGACTACAATTTTTAAATTACATATTTTGCAGTGCTTTACATTCGTTAGAAACCCATCCGAATTGACATCCAGTCTGTTAAAAAGCTTATAAACCATTAACGTTTCATTAGAAGCTTCTGCCCTTTTAGAAAGCTTTGTTGAAGACACTTTTATTGTTTCAAATTCTCCCTGACTTTCTTGATCTTCTTCCCACGTATCGTACTCATTCTCATCAGTGTCAACGTCTTTACCGCTCTCAAGCTCCTCGATTTCATCTTCCAGTGCAAGCAAATTCTTGAAATATATGCGGAAACTAGGCTCAGTAGTTTTGAAAAACTCTTCATATTCAAATCGAGTTATTTTTCTATCAGAATTTATGTCCATCGTATCAATCGTGTGGTTTAGTAGTTCATAAACTACATACTTTTTTAGCATTTCCATTAGTAGCTTGAATTCGACCTGACAATAAAATATGATTTTCAAACTCAGAAAATACTTCACTTTTGTGTATAGGTATTGAAACATATATAGAAACATTAGCAAAGCAATACTCAAGAATTGCCAGTTTTTTTGCATTTTTGTATGTTATTACTAACCTCATCTAATCCACCGTTCCTATTTCTGTCAAATATTGTAAATATTCGATCAATTGGATTGACTTGTGTTCCGCCGAAAGCTGCGTTATCAAGATTTCCCCATTCATTCTCACTTTGTTTGCCATAATTTGCTCTTAAAATTTCCAAGTGTTCTTGCACTTCTTCTTCATCTGTTTCGTACAACTCATATAAACTCTCAAGCCATTCTAATTGGTATTCTTCTGGCAAGTCAGGAATCGACATTTGGTGCTTAACTTCTTTCAGTGAAATCTTCCCATCATTATTTCTATCCAAACGCTCCATTAATTCCTCCGCCATCTCAATACCACTATCTGATAGCAATTCTATTGGGGCCAAGTCTGAATACAATTCGTCCTGCAACACGGAAAGAAATTTATATAATTTTAATTCTTAAAAACAAAAAGCTATATTTCAATTTTAATAAAATACTTACAATGGAAATATGCCCGTCTTTATCTTTGTCTATGATGTTCCAATTTATACTTAATTTTTCGTTTTGCAATAGTCGTCGAACGAACATCTCTTCTGGAGAAGGGTCTTTAAAAAATTAAGTAATCAAAGCAAAGCTAATTTCAAAATGCTGAGCTTCTTCTGGAACAATATTTTTAATATTTGTGATGAGAAGAATAGGACCTATAATTTCTAAGAACACGCTTAGTTCCGTTTTCGTCAAAAAATCCGTTAACCAGTTGACCCAACATGTTTCATTTGCATACTTTGAAAATTCCCCCTCGGAAAAGCAACCGTCCCCATTAAGATCCATAAGGTGAAAGTCAATAGAAAGCGTTTCTGGGACGTGATCGAGGGCTCGCAAGTCTTCCTTAATGTAAGTGCAAATTTTTATTAATGAACATTTACCGGAACATTAAGTCTATATAATAAATGTTGTATACAGTACCATTGAAATGCAGGATTCCTCAATCAAGGGTCCAATCAAGCTTACAAATGCTTTCGGTATCACCAGCTCCCTAATGGTCTCTGAGAATGACGCCATGACATATTCCTCATGTGTGAATTCTCCATCTCTATCAATGTCAAAGATTCGGCTACATATGGAATTGGATAATTTCTTCTTTCTCCATAAGAATTGCACATTAAGCAGATCTACAAGAAAATGCTTCAATTCCTCCAAGCTTATTGGTCCTCTTCCGTATCTTAAGATTTCCTCTATAATTAATTCCGTCTGGGTCTTGGACAAGTTTTCAGTTTTCGTGTTCAGTTTAAATCTCTTCAGTCTTTCTTCGTCATATTCGGGAATCTCCAATGTTTTCTGAGCAATTTTTACGAATTCATCGTAAATATTTCTGCCTTCTCCACCTTTCCCACCATGTACCTTGAGTGCTGGTGGAGGAATCGCATAACTTTCGTCTTCGTCATTCTCCCAGAGGAACTCGCCATCATCATCATCATCATCATCATCATCATCATCATAAGAGAAATCCAATGGTACCGGAGAAGAAGACGGGATTTCCTCCACAGGAATAAGGTTGTGTTGTTTTTTCCCCAATTCTAAAAGTTGTTCAGTTCTTTCAATAATTTCTTGTTTGCTGATGCACACATTTCCAGCAGGGTCATAGTAGGGATTTCCTTCTGCATCATATTGAATAAGTAAGTGTTGTTCCATTCCTCCAGGAACATCATTGATATGCAGATATCCACGAGCCACATCACAAGTGCACGTTTCCTCGTCAGGATCACAAATTAAATGTCGAGTTTCATCACAGTAGGGTCCATCTAAAGAGCAGTCCTCTCCGTACCCAACTACATCCACATTGTTGTAATCATTCTTTTCCAGAGTCGTTGTTACAACCTTATCCACATGATTTGGGTTTCTACTTGCAGCGAGTTTTGATTTAATGATCTTGTCATTTGTACTTTTTACATTACTGCTGCTACATGGAAAGACTAATTGTAGCATACAAAATGCTATCACAGACAAAGAAAATAGTGACTTGGATCCCCCAAGGGAGCGAGACCGAGAAAAATACTGCATGGTTTGCTGAGAACAGGTCTTTGTGGTTTTTACCCTTTGCCGTGAATGCATTTTATCGTTGTCCATTTTTCCAAAAGTATTGCTGCTGACATAATCCTTTTCTACTGAACAATCACTGCCAATTTTTTAAATTAAAATTATGTCAGTATTTAATTTGCACTATTTGGAAACATTTTCTAGTAGCTTATTGTGAAAGCTTTGGCACTAATAAAAATTTGCTTCAAGGTTTGGTCTCATCATTTTACATTTAATATTTGTGATGATTTCGTTTCCGACTGAATGCCTGTTGGAACAGGTAAAAAATTCCATCAAATACTAATCGCTTTCACTTTGATGACCATACAAATAGGTTGTAGAGCATGGCATTCTTACCTTTTTAACGAGAGAGAACTTATATGATAATTCAAACGTTTCATGTACACATTTAATGTACTTTATATTATTGCATTCACGTTCAATGTTCTGTAATGCGATGACGTGCGGCTTACAATATGATTCTGGCATTCTAGTGAGTATTAAGCTGCATGACAAAAATAACAATCACAGAGAAGTGTTTTATTGCCCATAAACACTGAAAGAAAATTAATGGTTTGCAACGAAAATCAATGACGTTGATTTGTAAGTGCGAAGTGATTGGATTATTCGCGAACGATATTATGCTTATCAGAACATTTTAAAAAGATAATTGAAAATTAATTTTTTAGAATGGCGAGGATTCAGAAGCTCCAGCTGTAAATTGGTATTTTATAAGTACAATAGGTGAATACATTCGATCTAGATCATGTCATCTCATCATCAGGAAATTAAACTAAACATAATACCCATACATATTATTATCATTATTACTGCCATTATAATATGTACTTGTTCATACATCCGAGTCATACAGTTCACGAATTTGAGCTGCTTCTGCATTTGGTGATTATGATTGTGTATCAGCGCTATTTATGTACCTTGCTTGGAATGAGTACAATAATGAATGAAGTCAGATCGGCAAACACATATTGTGGCTCAGGCTTACTAAATGTTTTGATACACTTTGATATTCATAAGTGCAATGATACAGTGAAGTTTCATTTTTACATCAAATCGATGCATAGTTGATGTTGCTGGAATGGAACAAATTAATACAATTCAAGCCGTTTGCTGGCTTGGTGGATTTAAGTACATACATGTATGCCGATTATGATTGGGATGTAATTTTTGTACATCTTTGGCTCATTGTTTTATCCTTATTTTGCGTACGAATATCCCGGCAGCCGAAAATG
>JAQIXW010002401.1:0-15604 GCA_034700685.1 Willowsia buskii | reverse complement strand
TTTTTCTTAAGTTTTCCAAAGTTTTCATTGACATAGCCCGTCAAATAATGTAATATTGATTATCTTAGTCAAATAGAGAAAAACAGATAAAAATGCATTTTTTCTCTCTTTTCGATTCTACTGATGGTCTCGTTTATCTTATTAAACTTTTGTATTGTTCGTTTCGTTTTCCCCTGAAGTTTCCTTTTTTGAGGACATGTCATTGTGATACTTATATTATTGGAATGTAAGGAAGTTCTTTCATAAAACTTGTTCAGTTTGGCTGTTTTTGTTTGCTTGCTGCTGTTGTAACATATTATATACTTCTCTCTGCGAACTCTACTTGCTCGTCATCATCACATCCGAAAAGCTTTTGCTGGTGATATTTACTTAGTTGATTTGGAGGATGGGAGGGAAATCGATTTCTCGGTCCTTGACAAAAGTATACACACAATAAGTTTTTGAATGAAGAATGGTACTAACCAGTGGAAGAGTTTGTTGTGCCAAAGTATACAAATCAGTATACATTCTAGTTTCTATACTTTATATTCCACTAGGAAATATACAATTTTCAAAAGTGTAACTAACTACATTGGTAGAAACATCACTTTTGCATCGTTGAATTTGGATCAAAAGACTTTTTATATTTGATTGCACTGTTTTGAGTCTTATTTGTAGTTTTAAAATGATTGTTTATGATTGAAGAAAAAATTGTTCTCATGAAATTACACATAATATACCGGAGTTTTCTGGAGCAAGAAACATCATTAGAAAATAGGATATTTAAGCTAAAGCGTCGCTTGTCAGCTTAGTATCAGCACGATCGTGAATTTAAAATTATTATAGATTACAATGTAGAATTTGCCCACATAATCTGTATTCATAAAAATTTGCTATATTTTTCAAGTATATCGTGAAGTATAGAAACCGAAACAGCATCAGAACAGTATCAAGTCAAAGTAATTGAATAAAATATTTGTAAAAGTCAAACCAGAACCTTAGTTGAAGCATATATGCTAAAAGTTGCCCTTACATTTGAGTTTCTAAAACGTGCCATTACATGGGATAATGTTCAAATTACATTAGAGCTTGTATTAATACATATAAAATTCCTTTTTGTACTCTTTGATCTTTTTTCCACAAGATCTTTTGAAATGCATCCTTACTTGCTCGACAAATTGTACACAGGCAAAAAAAAGTTAGCTGGTAGAGGGCTTGAACCTTTCTAAAAAGTAGACATGTATATCATAACATCTAATATAAAAGGAGATATACCTCTACAGTTATAGAAAAAGGTGTTGTATGTTATGTTATTATGTGCAATGCAATATTATGCTTTTTAGCCGAAACTGCACAATGCTTCCACGTAATATTTTTGTTCTACCAAGCAAGTACGAATAGTGAAGGGTGAGCAAAAAGAGAAGAAAGAGAGCAGCTTGGAGAGTAAGAATAAACGAACAAGGACGGAAGTGAATATAATGATAGGGGGCCTACACTCGAAAAGCAAGATCAGCCTTCTCCAGTCGAAAAAGGAGGCTGTCACAACAGGCGTGCGAACTCTATTCGTTCTATCCCAAAGCACAGGCGGAGCTTGATAGGGAACCCAAACAACTGCAGATATCTACGATATAACATTTCACTCCTCAGCTACTACTAAACATACAACGATGCAAACATGTTATTATTATCGTGCATTTCTCTCCAATACTTGACTGGCTATTGACTGTGCAATGCAAGGAGGCATAAAAAGCATTCAAAGAGATAACACATTTGTACACACTTGCAAACCAGACTGTGAAGTATGTAATGTAAGTGTGTGTAGGAAACATCAGTGTAAAAATACTAACTTGTTTTTTATCATATAGATGCATGCAACACGATACACAATCTCGTGCACATGTGGAAAAGCTCATGTAATATTATGTGGAGTTTTGCAGCAACCTAACTTGAACATGGACGCTTACTCGGAGCATGTTTTATTTCTATTGTTTTCGAATGGCCAATGTTTCAATAACCGTTCTAAACAGAGTTTTTTAAAACCGTTTAAATCAAATTTTGCTTAAAATCGCTTTAATGGCTACTCAGATCAGGATGTTTTAAATTTGGGATTTTTTGCGTGTATAATTCACCATGTTATACTACTACACTGATACCCCAACATTTATTAGTTCGCATTTTGCAAGTAATGATATGCGACATTTGTTTAACATAAAACCAGGTAGGTAATTTAGCTTGGCATCTTCATGATAAAAAATAGAGTCTAGCCAGAAGAACAAAACATAATCCACTCTTGTAAAACTTTCTGAAAAGTGAGCTTGCATATGTCACTCGCTCTAACTCTCAGCGTATCTTTTTTATGCTGTGGATGGAGTAGTTTTTTACTTAACACTAATGTAAGGACTGTGCCTCAATATATTGTTCATATAAAAAATGCAATGACTCTCCTTTATCGCCAGCGTATTTTACGTCTTGGCTCTGAAACACCAACATTTTGAGCTGTGCTTATACCAAGCTTGTGTCTACTGAACAACCATTTTTCCTCTCTTCTTCTCCTCATCTCCGTCGTCTTTGTACTAGTTTCCTATACAATACACATGACTATTATTCCCAGCTCGTCAGTTTGCTTATGATGTTTAGCCAGCTCAAACATATGGGTTGTGTACAGACCCACGTGTACTGTTTGTTTTGACAATTATTCTTCTCTCCACATCCATATTATTCTTTTCTTTCTACTACTGTTGCACTCCATTGCACCACCACTACTGTGAGCAAAGGGAAAGCCGATATGAAGAGTGTTTACAATTACAAGGAATAAACCGAAGGTAAAAAAAACTTTTCTACATCAAATATATACACAACAATTCGCATTGTGGATTGTGTGTGCATTAAGTCTATTTGGCTATCACTTAAATCACTTTACCCTTTTAACACACAGTGTAGTATAATGTATCAATGAATCAGGGGAGGCATTGTCGTAAAGAATTATATCACAATTTGTTTTTCTTTCCTTCCGAAATTCTGCAATTTCGCCATTCAGTAAATGTCAAAATGGGGTAATATAGAATTTCATAAGTTTAGCTACCTAACACAGAGATGTGGGGAAAGCTAAGCTATTTCTGGAATTTACGAATAGCTTTTGATAGATAGAGATTTTCGGAAATTTTCAAAAAAGAAAATTGTATTGATCACTTCACTCCCTGTTTGTTTATCGTCACTTTGCAACTCTCTCATGAAAAATTATCCCTCCTTCCCCATCTTTCCTGATTGCTAGACCGAATTCGATAAAGTAAGCAAAAAGATCAGTTTGACAAACAAAAAGACGCCTCACAATTTTTATATTTTATTCTCTTCCTTGATTCCAATTCTTCTTCAAAACGGTACGTGATATATACCTACAATGTATGCACATTTCTTCGATATTTTATAGAGGTTTTTTATACTCAAGATTTTCCTGAAGTGTTGGACTAGTAACTGGAACATGTCGTGCAAACATTCATGAGTAGATTTTCCTTTTAAAAATAGTAGAGTTGTAAAAAAGGCAGCCTTATTGACTAAATAAACTTTTCCGCAGAGTAACCACACACGCCCAAATCAAACTCTTCAGAGAACATTTATAAGAGAGAAGAGAGCATTTAAAGAGATCAATTCTCACTTACAATTTCTTTACATTTATGCTCTTTTTTGTGTGCGAGCAGACACACATACAAACCAAAGTATACAGGTTATTTATTATTATTATATTAGTAATGTTAGTAATGTAGGTATAGTAGTTAGGCACATATATTTTAGTTGGGTACACTCCTTTCCCAGTGGCACGTATATTAGATCAACATGTCCTCATCAAAATCACCATCAAAAGATTGTATACCATATTATTTCGCTCTAGTTTGTGTCAGCCAAACGAAGGTAAAGTATACATAATGCAAACTGCAATGTGTACACAATTCGGGGCGATGATGATGATGACAAGAAATGGAGAGAGAACAAGACAAATATAGACTTTAGATTTACATTATTAGCACAAATAAAGAAAAAAAGGCCTGTTGATTCTCTTCCTGATTTTACACATCTTTATTTACCATCACAGTCCCTGGAAAGAAAGAAATTTCCTTCAGTGATCATACCGTGAGAGTTGATGATGATCAGATGAAGGTAGATTTTGACTGGTGATGATGGTGCTTCTGTCTATTTACTTCGTGTGCGCTTATTATTGCATTTCGGGTTTTCAGCGGTTTCAATTTGATTTTTCTGTTTGTTTGCTTGATCCTTACAAATAAAAAAAGTTTGTGTACTTATTAAATAAGTACATAATGCAAGCAGAATTATATGGGGCACATGCTTTATATACACCCTGTATTTAATCAGTGTTTAATCATTTGATCATTTTTTCTCTCCTCTTTGATCATATTTACTCATTACACATTTGAAATGCCATAAGTAAATGAAAAAGAAAATTAAGTAGAAGAACGGAAGACTCAGCAATCAGAATGATGGTAGGTTTTACATGAGCAGACTCAAGATCAAACCTGACACCATACCACCTGCAATAGTAGAGTGTATACCACCTTTCTTCTTTTTGAAAAAATAAACTTTCACTTTTTATACTTTTCTATGTAGTTCAAGTTGACTGTTAGATTCTTGATGGTTTAATCCAGGCTTGATCAACATCCTCATCATCAAGTGAGAGCAAATATTTAATTTTGGATGAAAAAAAGTTTTTATATGGTTTAGTACAGAGTTTATATGGGACTCAGTACTGGAGTAAGTTTAGCATGTAGTCTGGAGTACTTATGTGATGATGATGACTGAATAAAATCAACAGAAAAACTTAGACTGCTTGTTATGTGTTTTTTCCTTAATCGAGGAGAGTAAATACCAATATGAGTATAGATAGGTATATTGTGTGTGTGCACCGCAATAGAAAGGAAGTCAAAGACATATTAAGTGTGTCTTCAGATTGCTCAAATTATTGACTTTATGTTTTTTCTTTATTTGCAATATTACTAGAATTTTATGTAACCATCATCAAAGTATTATTAGTAAAGCCAACATTTACCTTTTTCATTGAAATTTAACTACTGAACCGATTAAGTGTGTGTTTAGCAATAGGAAAATGAACAAGGTGAAAAGTGAAAATGGCATTAAAACTTATTTCCTTTAGTAAATAAAATGTCAGCAATATTATATTATTACTACAGGGTTATATACCTTGTAAAACCTGTAAGTATATTACCCTAGAGGGAATTTTACCTGTTAAACACTTTTCTCCATTTTTTCTCTTTCCGTCCATAATAATATTAACTGTTTGACTCCAGAAAAGAGTTTACAGAACGTGTTTGTGCATCATTTTAAGCGGGTGCATGTATAACATAAATACATAAATAGTTGCATTCATGATGGTTGGTAGGTATGTATAGTATTTACAAGGGCATCATGATGATGAATGTAATGTGTTGCATGAACTAATATTGATATTGACACTAGTTTTGTGTGTTTGTGTTTATTCGCGTTTTATTTGAGGATAATGATACACTACTTGTTGCTGATACATACTTTAGTTTTTGTACACACTACAAGTTAGTTTATAATATATAAACTCTTTAACTCTGTTTGGTGTTGGTGTGTGCTTATTTTTGTTTGTACTGCTGTTTCTAGTACTTTGGTCCTGATTGAAAAGTAAAACAAGCAAACAAGACTCATCTATCTATTTATAAATGCTTACACTTTAGGCGTTATTTGTGCTTACTTAAAACAAATGTATGGGTTGATCATATATACGCATAACTTTCACTTTACTTTTTGTTTTACTTTATTTCACCAACGTATAATTTTCACTGATTGTTCTGCATCTTCTGCAATGATTTGCATTCGTTCATGCTTAAATGCTATATTTTTTGTTTCGATGTAGTTACAATAATATTTCTGAGAATGTGGCAATGGGAAGTTTCAGAGTTTAAAAGGTTTCGCCCACTCTCTCTCACTCCATATAAAACATTTGCTCATGTTGTAATTTTCATAATATATACATGTATCATGTATCCAACAAAAAACATAATATTCGAAAAGTTTTCCCTGCAAACTCCACTTAGCAAGGTGGTTCGGATGCTGTGAAGTACCTAAAAGCATGGGTTTGCTTACTCTTGTTTTGTAAAATAAGAGGTACATATTCGAGCAAATGGTGACGGTGGTTCAGCTTCGGTATTCCTGACTCCTGACCAAATGAAACCACATAAATTCTAACATATTGCACTAGCCGTTGTGATTATAGATATTATAATGTTTCCAGCATAAAATCTCCAGTTCGTTCATGTGTTATGTCGTACCTAATAAATATCGTATACAGAATTAGTTGAAGAGTGGTGAAGTAGGAAGCGAGGTGAAGTAAACGAGCCGAGTAAAGCAAGCAGGTTTTTTTTTTCTCTTCTCTCACAGACACACATACATCAAATATATCTTCCTAATAGCTTCACTTATACTTCGTAACTTTTGGTAGCAGTGGGAAGGGAAGCATCATCTCATCATAGTTTATAGCTGTGCGATACGGTATTGTGAGTTTAGGTCTTTGGGTGGTTGGTCGGTTTGTTGGAGAGTTGACGAGTGTGTTGAATTTGTCTGCCTGCTGCTTGCAGCAAATACTCTTCTCCGTGTTCTTCTGGTGCAGTAGCATCGCATCAACAGCCAGCAAACAGCAGCAGCAGTCTCGCGAGCAGTGAATTGAGTATATCCCAAAGAGAAAGAGGGCAAATACTTACTTTACTCTTTTAGAAGCCAAGCTATCACCACACCACCACCATAATCATCATCAAGCAGCAAAGGGTATAACATCAACAGTCTCTCCTTCTTTCTGTTTGTCTCTATTCTTCCATCAACATCATCACCATTTTCCTTATATAACATCTCTGGAGTAAGTGTATCCAAGCACTGTTACTTTACTTTCCTCCACCACCATCATCCTCATCACTACCACCACTTGTACAACCAAACTAATAATACAGCAAATATAAACATTCAACATTTACCGACAAAATTTTTAACTCAAACTTTCTCTAGCTATACACCAACACTCCTTCCACCGATTCTTCTCTCGCTTTTTCGTCCCTTGTTTTGTGTGTGCTTAACTATTACAAGTGCAGCAGTTTCAAGCTGAAGAAAAGAGAAAAGACAGGAGTGACTGACTGAGAGCGAGTGCAGTGTGCTCGTATCAAGCGGAAAAGAGGACAAGTTAGAAAAATAAAGCAAAGCAAACGAATCATAGTTGATATTTAGTTTTTTTTTCGTCTTCTTCATCTCATTCTTTCTTTGCTCTCAGTCGTCTATAAAAAACTATTAATAATAGTTACGCATATCACATATATAATGTGTGTACATTCACTACAAAGTGCAGTACTCATTCAACCCGCTGACACAATACTTTTTTGTTAGCTCACGTAAGTATAATAATATATACTTTGTATATTTGTATTTATTTATTATGTCTATTTTATTTGTCTCTCTTTCTCTGTGTGTTTGTATGTGTACATATTTGTATATGTGCTTACCACTTACACACACACACACACACACACGCAAGCATACAATAGACTTTGGTAAAGCAGAAGACGAATAGTAAGAGTCTTTCACTCCCTTTATCTCCATATATTGCTAACTACTTTTTACTTTTTTATACTATGTGATATCATGCACCACTCTTCTTGATTTAGTTTAGTCTTCTCACTCAATCAACAAGCTTGCTTCTCTGCCTCTGTGTGTCTGACTCTGACATTGCATTATTATTGCATTGACAAACATTTTTGTTAGTTTTATGAACAAGTAAGTAAGTGTGTGTGTTTTTCTCTTTTTTTGTTTATCTCTCACTCGTCTCCTTCATTCGGTTCAAATGCGCTCTCCATGTGTGTGCTTTATAGATGCATAATATACACACGCATTATTGAAAAGTATAAAACGCTATGAAATTGAGAGAAGAAGAAACAAAACTGGTAAAAATAGAATCATTATGTCATCATCAACAACAAACAGTATCACTCACATTGTCTTATTGTAATTGAGACAAGCTCTTGCTGCGTTTTGTTTGTATATGGAGTGAATTTGTGTATACTGTCGTGGCTGGGTGCAATAAATAAACAAAAACAATAAAGCCAAACTCTAATAACGAGTGGTATAATATAGTATTTAGAGAGCGACAAGTACAAATATTTACTAGTTTGCTGTAGTTGAGCATTTGTAGCAATTTTTAAAATAGTG
Organism: Willowsia buskii; assembly: GCA_034700685.1. NCBI lineage: Eukaryota > Metazoa > Arthropoda > Collembola > Entomobryomorpha > Entomobryidae > Willowsia > Willowsia buskii. Next base: position 7,384 of record JAQIXW010002401.1, on the reverse strand, counting down.
AGAATTGTTTTGGAGCATGTTTGTAAAATTATAAATTATATGTACAAGTATTCAAGCACATGAATTCGGCGTATTGTGTGTAAAACTTGTCTAATTTGGTTACTAACATGTATACATGGGTGTATTAACATGATGCACTTTTGGCAAACATTTGTGCTTTACAATACCCCTCAATACCACCTTTCTTGCTTCTGGTTGAAATCAACATCTTTTTTGCGGTCCTAAAGAAATGAGTTATTAACGACTAACAACTAGGGTAAATATTATTGTTGTTCCAGGGAAAACACTTGGAATCAATATGAGGTTTTTGCATTTTGCAAGTAAAGTGGGATAACATTGTGCACACATTTTTCTGTTACATCTTCACTAATTTATGGTGCAAACACAGACATTCATTCATCCTTCATTTACTGAACCATTGTTCTGCATAGCCAACCAAACCAGTTTTTAATATTACTGGCTCAATATCGACTGCTGTTCAAACCATTTTTACCAACACATTAATTTAAAGTTGACAAAAAGTGTATGGATTGTGATTAAATTACTGTAGGAATTTATGGAATTTAAAACTCAAGGCTGAAAAGTATCTGTACATAACTTGTGTACTTACGAAAACCAAGCACAAACATTCACGCATATATGCACACAAAACAATATTGACAATTGCAATGCAATGATAATTATCTTCTTCATTGAGCACACTCGTATTTTAATACAACGCGTATTACATTGCCCTCATTTTTGACATGTGAATGTGAAGTACTTTGTTTCGCTTAAGTACCTATATGTCAGAATCGTACACCAACATTTCAATGTGCATTATTCACACAAATAAGCAAAGCAAACGAGCATATAGATTTTAATTTATGATATGCCTGAAAAAATTTACTTTCAGGTAAATTAAGTGGGTATCAAAATACCCGTGTGTACAGATTTTGCTGTAATAATTAAGCAAATAAATTAAATTTCAACGCACTTGCCTACATAATATTATTCCATGTTATCTTTGATATCATCACAAAAATACGTAGAAACTTCTGTGTAATGACACAACATGACACAATTAGTTTTGATCAAACATTCCAGAAAATTTATTTACAATTCAGACACCTACATAATTCATTCATGTAGACACCGGGTGTGATGCACCTTGTTTTTGTTGCTTCTAAATATAACAGAAGCACACATGGGGAATATAAAGCTTTCGGTAAAAAGTTAGTATAGTAAATGAGAACATTTATTAGTTAAATATATGACACACGCATTTGATTTAATATAAACTTTACGAATAGCAGGGGTCATTGTAGATTACGTTCAGGACGAACCACTGTAAATCTTATCTTTTCCTTAATGATGCTGTGATAATTTGAAAATTTTATCTTATTTACTCGGGTAGTACATTTTTATGTAACGTTTATCATATAAATTTGTCATATACATATACTTAACGCATGGAGAAAAAATACATTCCAAAATAATGCATCAGTTAGTATTGAAACTGCATAGATATTATCAAACGTGCTCTCTGCAATGTTGTTTTAAAATTTTTGTCATAAAAAACTTGCTGGTAATTTTACCGACCGTTTTACCGCGGAGAAACCAAAAACTATGCATCCATACGACGATTTGGTTTTGAATTCACTTTAAAGTTTTAGCATTTAATTTTCAAGGATTACATAATCCTTTGATAAAGTGCATTTTTATTAGCTACAAAGCATGTAAAATTAGTAGGATAAGACAACCAATTAACTACCAATAATTTTATCTTGAAGTGTATAAAGTCGGACCACTATTCTCACGATACCCCAACCACCGTACTCGTACATATAAGTTAAGCGTTAGTCATTCAGGATTTCACCGATCATTTTAACAGTCCCATTTATTCCTATTGAACTGAAATAAACTTTTTTGGTACTCGGTTTTGTTGTTGTGTTACAGACGGAAAAATTTTATGATATCAGAAAGCGAGAGAGAGAGGGAGAGCCTTCACAGAAACTGATGTGATAAGAAAAGTTGTTTACTGATATTAAAAGTTGACGTGATTACAGTGGTGGAGCCAGTGAGATCCTGATTTGAAGTGGCCGACCAACTCGAGATCAATAACAAGCCACTAAAATCATTGGTCACGCACAGATATGAAGAGATGAATTTTCCTTGTTATCACTATATTATTTTATACGTGATTGACGAAGAGAAATTTCCAAAAAGTCAACTGCGCATCATTCGTATTTTAGATCACAATTTCAGTGGAAGAAGCTGCGATTGAATTGTTGTGTTGGAGTATTTGAATTTGTTGAAAAACCTTGTAGAAAAAGAGTCAAGACGAGTCAAAGTTAATTTGGTGAGCTTCCAATTCATATTTCAAAAATATTCTCTCCTGATACCAATATATCTTTGTTATTGTACTCATGATGTGGGAGTACATACAGGAATCAGTTCTATTATCGAATTTTGACGTTCTCCTCTACTGATAAAGTTGCATTGCACTTTTCTTCTTTCTGCAAATATTATTTAATATTTACCTTCACTACATCCACTTGTTTCGTTCCAAGCCTTTGAGCTCAATCCGTTTAAACAAACGAAACTATCTCTCGTTGAGTATTTATTTGAGGGCATTTATTTCATTTTTATCAGTCATTTACTTTTCTCTCGCGCATCTCATAATGTGCAATATGAATACATTACGTATTAATACTTTACCTTGCCCAGGCCAGTCCACTCAGACTCAGAAATTCAATGACGTGCTTTCACGACAAACCTGAACAAGCCTTTTATAATGCTGCTCAGAGCGCGTCAAAACTTCAGAAAAGAGGGAATCATAATCAAGTCAAAGAACTAAAGTAACGAATGACTGATAATGGAGACAAACTTTTTGTTGGAAAAGGTAGACATCCTCCTCCGCACTTTGTGTGATGGCATACATGCACAATATTGATACTAGAATATCACGGAGGAATCTATTGAGAACAACGTTTCATCTACATATCCCATAATTTATTGCATGATCACGTTCTCCTCAGAGGAGCGATGAAAGGTTAACCAGCTTTCATTCACAACAAAAGACAAAACTGTGGCAAAAATTCATTCAACGAATAGTAGTGGCATTGGCTTTAATAAAATATTATTATTTTACTACTAATACAATAAGGAGAGGAGCACAAACTGCATATCAAGTTCAGATCAAAAGTACACTTTTAAAAGTACGTTATTTAGATGAAGAGATTGAGAGTTCAATATCCCTTTGATTTTTTTCTTTGTTCCATATGTCACATGTGCTATGTCACAATTTATCCAAAGTTTATCTTTCTCTACTCACTCTTCTCTGTATGTCTGTGCATTTTTACACAAGCTCATTTAATTTCTTGCATTATATTACATGCGAAAGGGCCTTGCATATATGATAAGCACATACAATAATAGTCTGCCTGCATGAGTCAACAAAGTAGAAATGTAATAATTTAGTACGTGTGATGGGATGTATGCTTTAAATGAATCTTTGTATAATATGTATTTCTTAAGTGACAGTGAACCCTTTGTTTTTCAGAGAAAGAAGAACAAGAGCCTCTTTGATACGTGCCACTCCGTGTGATCGTTTTCGACGTGGGTTGACAAACAATAAGAACAACAGGGCAATAAGCGTTATAAACGTTTTATTGCTTGGCCTGACTATTCCCAGTTTCCTGCTCTGGAAAACCTTATCATCATCACCGTCCTCGTCATCCTCTCTACCAAAAAGAATCGTTATCATAATCGGACTACTATATTTTTGTGATTATTATATTGTGATCACTTCATTTTAGTCACGTCAGGTCCAATAAATTATACACATACAATTCCAAGTAAACTTGTGAGTGAATGTAGTCAGATAAATGAACTCAGAACCATTACAGAACTCTAAATATCTCTTCCGTGTTCTCATTTACGAATTGTAGCTTGACTAACTGAGTTACGTTTATAATTACGTCTGCGTGGCCATTTCATGAAAATCCGGATAAAGTAAAAAATTTGTGGATTTAGTGAACAAAAACTTGTACTACTGTGGTAGCAGAAAATGTTTTAAACAAAAAAAACTGCGTCGTACGCAGATATCCGCGCTCTGATTTAACAAGGCGTTTATGTATTTAATATTTCAATTTGTGCAAATAAAACTTTCGCCAGCCAGAAAGGTAATTCAACCAGCATCACCGTATCACCAGCAAAAAAAGTTCAATAACCAGTCTGCACAACAAAACAAGCGAGATAACAGGGAAAAGTACACAAAGTATTTTGTGAAGATTAGAGAAAAATAGATGCAAATAGTAAGAGTGCAGATCAAAACTATAATATTGATGTAATCAATAATCCCTTCCTGAATGATTTGCTCTGATGAAATCGTCCTCGACGGCCATTCAAACAAATCACTACGAGTAATGTAGGAGAACAGTTTAGTTTTTTTTGGCAAGTTACATATTTGAACGTTCAGAGATCAGTTTCCGCAATATAAACGTTAGTAATATTGACCGTTGAATTAATTAATACTAAACAAGACATAGTGAATACCTCTCTGGACTATATTTAGTCTGCCTACGTGTGGTAGTCAAAAGTTCAACAAAGGTTATCATTCCCAAATAATGCGGAAAGAGTTGTTCAGAGCTGTTTATTTGTTTGGATTTGACATTACAGAAAAAGTGGTCAAGTGATTTTATTATTGTTGTTTTGTTTCGTGTACGTGAAATCATTCATGGATTTTAGTATTATTACGAGTGTAATTACGAATTTCACACTCAGTTCGTTTGCTGAGGTCTAACTCGAACAACTGTCAACAACAAATAAGTATATTAAATGAAAAATAATACAATTTAGCAAAAGTGCTTAGAATATATTTGCTACACAAAAACATTAACAGAAAGCTTAAAACTTCCAACTTCCAAGAAAGATTTTAATTTTTTATAGTGAAAGTTTTAGTACAATTTAAAAGCGAATAAATCATGTTCAAGTTAAAACACTAATTATCAATCAATTTCTATTGAAATATTTAAAAAGTTGACATTTCAACATTGCAACAAACAGTTATCATGTTACCCCAAAAGATCTATCCGAATGATTGTGGGAGCAACGGGCTCCAAGGACAGACTTCTCTGTCCCCTCCACCGTCCTATCTCATGAATTCTTCATACGGCAACGCAAGTTGTGCCCAGTTTGGTTCACCAGGCGCATGTATGTCGCCGCCAACGATGAACTCTTACGGCGGTGGAGGCATCGGATCTCCAGGCTCAACGGGAGGAGGTGGACAATGCATGAATGGCAGCGGAGGGGCAGGAAGTCAAAACTCTGGAGGACTTTACAATGGTGTCAATGGAATGACTTCTACAGGCTCCTGTGACAATCTCAGCTTGAACAATGGGGGTGGTCCAAGCCCAGGCTTGCAGAGAAGCAACTCATCCGGTTTCCGGGAATCTTCTGTGATTTCTAATGGAATTAGCAGTGCAAGCTCAGCAGCAGCTGCGGCCGCTGCGGCGGCTGCAGCTAAAAGCTATAGAAGAAGCTATACGCATGCTAAACCACCATATTCCTACATCTCGTTGATCACAATGGCTATTCAGGTAATTTTTTAATTTTCCGAGGTTTCATAATATATTTTTAAAATTTTTATTTCTACGTTTCGACTGGACATAACCTAAAACATGGAAAATATTGCCTGCATATTATTTCATCAGCTTGTTTAAAACAATTCCCAACAAGTCCCCGTAACACATTTCAGGGATATTTAAGAAAGCAACTTGCTATTTGAAAATCATTAAAAATACTTCGTAAAGTCATCGTTTTACATACATTGATTTGCTTAATCATTGCCTTCCGTCTTATTCAGTCAGGGAATGTAAGCAATTTGACTGCGGCCCACCAATTCAAAAGTTTCAAGCCAATTCATTTTCAAACTAGATATTATCATAATATTTAGCCTTTATGCAAAAACCAATAGAGCTCAGAAGTATTGAACATCAAAGACAGTCTTCATTTTAAAATTGTAAAACCAATGATAAATGTGTGACCGTTGTTCGTTCCTACATTCATCGTTCTTTTAACAAAGAGAATGCTTTATGGTTTACGTTTCTGCATTGAACAGTTCACACATTATCTTGTTATTATTTTGTTACATGCAGATATATGGAATGAATATTATCCTGCGATTTAGCATGAAACTCACTAACAACCTAAAAATGTGATAATTATCGGTTTACTCCTGTTAAGCTCTCATCCATCCTCTTTCGTCGTGTGTGTTTGCTACTGCTACGCATCATTTTCCATTAATATGCAATACTCTGTTTAATATAAATGATGCGCCCCTATATCAGTATTATTGTTATCATTCGCACGAAAGAATGACCTGAAGAATTATCTAGAAAAAAAGTCGATAATAAGTGTGTATAATAACTGCTGCTCTGGCGCTCTGACGAGATGTTTTGTTGGACGCACACAAAACTTTTCGATCCTGGTGGTATTTAACTGATATAGGTAGTACGTGTACAATAAACAAGACAGATTTGGTGCCTTATGATGAGATCATAATAAATATAAAATTTATCGCTTGCTGGCCATTAAATCGTTACAAGAGTGTAGAATAGATAACTCAAAAACAGACGCAGCAAGTAAAGTGATAAATAATATATTATATTGAAATTGGAGTTCGCTGAATCATCCATAATGCCACCCATCACTTATCAGTTTCCTGTGACATGCATGTGCATGCATAATATTGTAATATTACCTATGTACATAAGCAGCAGTGGTTGGCGGCGGTTGTAGAGACGTACAACGTAGATAATATTGTAGCATGTCGTCGTGTTCTATTTCAACTAATATCCTTACTTATTCAGGTCCTTTATTTGCATTAAAGGTAATCATTTTCGTCATTAAGCCATCAATTTTAATTATTCATGTCGTTCCTGAAAAATTGTATAAGAATTCATTATTATGAGAATCCAAAATATTGCGGTGAAACTTTTTGCTCTGTTCCCTCATTTGAAGGGTCAATTAAATAATTATTATTAAAAACCCCGCTCAAGTTGTACTGTCCATAACGATCAAGCAAACCGCACATTCAGATATATATAACCATGATATATGGATTCATCGCTATTGGCATGAATAAAGGGGTGTAAAAGGGTTTCATACCAAGCGTTCAGTGAGGTTGTTTTTACATCACAATAAAGAAGCACAAATCATGCAATTTATAAAACAAAAATACTGTATGGAGCGTTCACGGGGCTTCCTCTTGCTTTTCTGTGAACAATATCGGATCAAAATATCACCCGCCTGCTGTTTTATCATCCACAACACACACGACACGCAACCAAATTCTTTTGCTTTTTTATCGATGAATGAGTAACGTGAATGAATAGGGGAT
>JAQIXW010002400.1:0-15605 GCA_034700685.1 Willowsia buskii | reverse complement strand
TTACACCCTCTGTGACTTTTTCTGCTCATGACAATGACATGTTCTTCTGTCTACTTTATAATGTTAATACTCATAATCCGTCTACTAGTTTTTGTGGTATATAGGTATTCTCTTTCCTCATCTGCATTGTATTTGTGGCTTTTGTGCAGTATTGTTCGAGTATATGACATTTATGACAGAAAGAGGATAAGGTACAAAAATCCAATCGAGATTTTACCTTCATGTCTGCTTATATGTCGGCGGTGGTATAATAATAGAGCCAAGACCACCTCACCCCCAGTGACAAAAACAGCCGAAAACATGAAGTGAGGGATTATTCATTATTCTGTACTCTGTTCATACATTAACAGCATGCGTCACATTATTTATTTATCCTCTCACTTTTCTTCATTGTTGTCATTTTTACATGCATTTATCTTCCCTTTTGCGCATGCCCGTGTTATAAAGTATTATAGAGGATTCATTTTCAACCAAACAGTTCTAATTCTCACTTTTGTCTACATGTCTCCAGAATCTCCTGAAAACGACAACAAATCTTCTGAAAAAAAAAATGCTTTTGAATGACAAAGCAGCATATTATTACGATGATGGATGACACATGACATATTCGCTTTATGTGCTGTGTTTAATTTTTGTGTATCTTTAGTATTTAGTCGTTATATTTTTTGACAAGCTTAAAGTACAAGGTAGAAAGTGAAGCGGTGATGATTATTACTGCAGTATCATGAAGATAACCACACACAAACATAAACTTATTCTTTTCAAGAGAATAGCCCATATGCCCTACAGTGTGTAAGAACTTGTACACTATGGCTTTCTTCAATTTAACCAGCTACCACACACGTTGTCTTTTTCTGGTTGTTTTGGGCTGGTGTTAATATGTATGTAGTTCTTAGTTGATCAAATTTATACATCATTCAAGCCATGACATCGTCTTTCACTTCTTAATGTATGAATTAGAAACGGTTAAATAATAATATTGCATTGTAGAAATTGAATGTATGGAAGAAATCTGTTCTTCCAAGTCATTTGTCAACGTTTTGTATCACAGCAAAAGGTTATCTGCTTCTTACTTCATTTTCCAGATTTGAGTACTTTGCCAAAGACAAAAAAATATGCATCGTGGTGCTTGTCTGGGGATGAGGCAGCATGATATGTGCTTATGCTATAATAATAATATATGCTTTTGTTTATATTCCCAATACCTACTTCTCTATAAATTATACAGGTGCTGATGAAGAAACCTTAAACAGTAGTGAAAAGCTAACATTACATATAATTCATATGAAAATAAGCTTATAAGTAAACATAAGTTAGATAGATTATGTAACGGCGACTTTCCACCTCTTTCAACTAACCCACAGAAACAGTTTTTCCCTATTTATTCACCGTGACACTTTATCCATAATCCATTATACACACGAACGCATATAATAATACGGAAAATATTCCTACAAAAGCAGCCAAGTAACAGAAGTAAGTGGCAGATTTATTAGGCATATCCGATTTCCCCAAAATGTATTTTGATAATACTGATTAGCTATGCCATGGAATGATCATCAGGATCGCGATGCCATGCTCAGATTTCGTTTCGGGAAAGCAATATCTCAAAATACCATAATGTATCTAATGCCTTCTTCATCGTGTGTATGTGAGGAGATTTATGAGGCTATTTATCAAATAAAAATAGGAGACCAAGAGGATAATATACATGAGCGCTAGTAAAGTTAAAAACCTTCAAAATACGTGTACATGTATCGCATTCAATAATGCACCGCACTGTGGATGAAAGCAAACGTTCAGTAAAACAAAAATATGTATTATTATAAGTATATTCATTGTATATAATAACAAAATATGCTTGATACATTAGGATATAATTTTTACAATTGAGTTTTTTAAATATAATGAATCACATAATATACGTTAAATAAAAACTCCTTGAAATTCAAAATTTGAAAATGCAAAATTGTCTGTCATAACCAATCCTAAAGCAATTCGTTCTTTTCCTTGTGAAAGAGACTCATTTATGGCCACAATGCTGCTGTCATCAGATAGTCTAAATACACTGACATGCCTTGCAAGAGAAAATTTTTCTTGCACGCGCAGGGTCCAACACGCGCGTGGATATGTTGCAATGATTTTGCACGTTTTTTCAAAAGTCGAATTCTTAAATCCGATTGAGCGGAAGTACTCACTGTAGAAATCGATAATTTTTTATTTAGTGTTTGAAAAAAAGATGATGCAGCATTATCCAGTCCAGATAAAGCATAAAATGAATGAATGAAGCGGGATGTGGTATTCTAAACAAAAATGGCAAACAATTCACTTAATAAGTATTACTTCACTCTACTTGATGTTATATAATTATTTACAAACATATCAAAAAACTGTATCTTACTGTAACATCGACTAACAGTATTTCGATATCTCTCCACTGCCCACCATTTTTAATTGACTGAAAGACAAAAAGTGCTTGAATAAACTGTTGGCCGCCAGCAATCATATAATAGGCCAGAACACAGTTGCTCATTCTGCGCTTACAAAGTTCCCTAATGATGAACTGAAGTTGTTGGTAGTTTTCTAATACATTTTCAACAGGTTTTTTGTCAGTTTCCAAAACTTTATGTAATCCTCTTAAACAGTATTCAAAGTGCATCATCACAACTCCCGGAAGTGTTAACATAACTGACCAAGCTAGGTTCATGGATAGCATATAAACTGTCAGTGCAACAAACATTATCGCATCAACAGCAGGATTTTTCCAAGGCATTGATGCATACAATAATGTCGTATCGAGCTCCATGTTCTCATACATTGACTTTGCACAATTCCAAGTATTAATGTAATCATTGAGTAAGTTGTGGAAGAACAACAGCAAGACTCGTTGAATCAGGGCAGACCGTAGTGGAGCCAAACACTTTGCATCCCCTATGAGAACCTCAGCACGCTCCCAGATTTCGTCACAGATGCGCATAGACCGAAACAGCGCGGTTGTGAAATCTCTCCTGAAGAAAAACTGATCGCAAATATAATATGGAATCAAAGCAAACCCCCAGAGAAATACACCAATAATGTCGTACACTGGAAATATTCCTGTTTTGTAAAACGAATTGAAATATTGCACAAGTAAATTTGCTAAGACGCAATAATGCACAACACAAATTCCGCGGATGAAGATGTAGCAAAATAGCCTGAATTTGTTGCGAGAAACTATTTCAACAAGGGAATAATATGAATCGGGATACAATAGTAATTTTGGCAATTCAGAAGTTTTTAACGGATATGGACTAACATTAGTGTAATATTTGAAGGTGAGCATGAAAAGTTGAGTATATGGCTTCATTTTGACAAGCTTTTTTTACAGAGACTACCTCCCTAAACAATCAAAATAGATTTTTAAAACTTTAGGTTCTACTTCTTGTCAAAGAATTAAGACTAAAACGTTTCTCAAAAGTCACATTTTATTACTGGATTTCAAATACTGAAAACACTGCTTGAGAATCGTCTGCATTTTTTATGTATTCTTTAAAACACGCTGTCTGTTAATCATCCTGATTTTGTAAGTAGGTAGTTATTGTTTATACATGTATACGACCATCTGAAACTTTAATTGCCCATTGCGTGGGCATATATACTAAGCAATGAGGGACATTCTCGGATTATTAAACTAATCCAAACGCATATTTTTTAAACAAATACAACACAAGTGGAAAAGTGGTTTCAATAATGCAACATCTAACTTTTTTATGTTGCCTAAAGACATTTGATGCGTCGTTTAAGATAAATGGAAACGATTTTAAGGTAAGCCTTCTTTTTCACAGTATATGTAGCATAATTTGGGCATTCCACTTTTGATAACAAAAACTGGCCACATATTGGTGTTCGCAATCACAAATTCACAATTCAGGATACTTTCTCAGTGTCTAACATTAAAAACGTGCAAAAATTACTTGATGAGTTAAATAAATTCACGCGTTTAGTTTAAATAAATCTTCAACGCAAATTTATATCAAGTGCATTTATATACATGCATTTCCCCAAAAGTCTTTGGGCGTAAGTTTTAATTTGAGACGCTTCGGGTATATACCTTTTGCGTTTCTTATTACCTATAAATAATCAAGTTCGACCTCTACTGTAACTGTGAGGCATTATTTATGTACGTTGAATGGTTCAATTTAGTTGGTTTCGAAGTAGGAAAATCTTTATTAATTAATGTATCCTATATGCTCAGGTTGACATAAGTGAAAGCTTCACCCAAAAAAACCATTCCATTTCACATTAACGCTTAAACATTTTTTTTTCTGCCGAGAAAGCAGAGGCCGAACTGAAAATGTCTACAAGAAGAATAATTGACGCTGTCTCAATTGAAGAGCAAAGTTCATTTGTCTCCTCCTTTTCTACGTGCTTCTTTATGTATTTGAGCATCCCTATATCCTTATAAATTTACACTCATATTGAAACTTTCCTCTCTCTCTCTCTCTCTCTCTCTCTCTACCACCACGTCTACATATTTTTCATCCACCAAAAAGCTTGTTTGTAATACAAATGTACTCGCTCCACATATATAGTGCACGTACATGATGGGACATAAAAATAGGTACATGTGGAGTGTAATAATAATATCTCTAAAAATCGCGTTCGTTCATCTTTCTCAAGAGTCAACTAGTCTTTTCCTCTCTCTTTCCGTCTTTCTTGAAAAGAGTCTCTCCCGTCAAAACATATGTCTTGTGTCGAAATCCACTCTGCCCTCTTTGTTATCCTCTCTCCCTCTCCTTTCTACTTTACTTTATCTTGTCCCTCATTTATTTCCGTCTCGGCACACACACAGACCTCATCATTTCCCTGTCAAAGTTCAGCAAGGAGAAAAAACTCCTTTTTCTTTTTCCTCCTCTGCTTCTTCTTCACGATCAATTACCATTAGTCTTTCCGAAAAGGCTTTCCAGTCATGTCTTCTTACCTCTCTTCACATTTTTCATTCTCCTACTCTTTTCTTATGCTTTTTCCACAGCTACTCGGATATACATGCGGCTTATTTATTATAGAAACTATTACTCGGACACATTTCCCTTTTCTCTGTTTCACTTTCAAGATGAACGTAAAAGCAATGATGATGCTTCAACGCACATTTTTCATTAATTCAATATAACATTTATTCTTTTATTTCTTCAGTCAGCCAGTCAGAATATTACTATTTCTTAATACAAGTGCCTCTATTCGTATTAACTTTAATTGCTGTCTCAATTAAATTATTTCCGAGAAAATAATCCGATGCTACTGCCATCGCCCTGGAGTACCACTCTCTCCGCTGGAACCATTTTGTTACTTCAGTATTCACAGCTTGCGCCATTCCACGAAGACCCAATTGGGGTTTAGTCATTATATCCCCTGCAGTTGCAGTCAGTTCTGCCATCAGCGTCCAGAAACGACCCTGACATCCGTAATACTGCAAGTCTTCACTCAAATACCGCTCCAACGTAGTAATGTTGTTTGTATTTGCCCATGACTTGTGGAAAAAGTGATATCATCATGATATAAATTTAGTTCAGCATATTACTTGATTTTCTCGAATGATTAATTATTTTTTGTATTCATACATGTTGAAAGGGTGGCCAGAGAAATGTATATTGCTTCCGTATCACTGGCTCCGGATACGTAACGAAAATGGTTCTGCTCCACTTCCAAAGCATATTTGGTGTGAGACGGGCAATAAATGATCGTGATGATGATGATGATGGCTCTGTAGTGCTGTTGTCACTATATGGAACCAGATACTGGCCTAAATACTTGTCGACCAATTGAATTAACTCGGAGTGAATTTTTGCCTCTGCTTGCTGCTGATTGACTTCTTCGGATTCTCCAGATGAATGGATAGTAACGCGATGAAAGTCGACAAACACAATTTCCTCTTTGTTGGTTTCCTCGTGAAACCGCTGAATATCCTCGAGTAGCATTGTCAAAGGGATTTGTGGGATGAGTGTATCATGACTTACCCAGAACTTTATAGGAAGGAAGGGATGGTGTGTCACACGCACGTCCAAATAACGGATACCATGCATTAACTGGTCATGAATAGACTCCTCTTGTCTACACAAAACCAAATAAGCACGAGTTTTATACAAGTAAAATTTACTGTGTGCACACGTTCCATTGGAGAAAGCGCATGACTTTTATGCAATACCAGCAAATCATTTGATCATTCATCACATCAAAGATCGCAATAAATAAAAATAAATAATAAAAGCACTTTTGGTACTTACGTGATTTCATAAGCGGACATTGGATTAATTTCCGACTGAAGTAGACCTTTGTATGGTTCCCACGAGCCGGAATTATGCGTTCCTGGAATCATGAGTGAAGTCAAAGGCAGCTCTCCAATTGCCTCTTTAAGCTCAGCCATCCAGAATGGGTACAAGCGGAGACATTTACTTTTTACGACTGTCGTCGTTCCCAAAACTGAACCTGATGACGGAGATGACGAATCAGAGAAATCGCTATCATTAGAACTATGATTCAATTGTCTCGTTGTGCGGACGTACGCTATCCAGAATCCGAGAAAGCAAGGATTTTCCAGGCCTCCTGGGGATAAATCCCCCTTGTCCGTAGAGGATTTCTCGTATCGCAGCGTTGTTTTGAAGTAGCCCGATGAAGCCTGGGAGCGAGATTTAATCGTACATCTGTGGTCAACTGGGGGAGATGGAGGAGGTTGTGGAGAGGATTTTGAGGTAGGATCCCACTGGAATACACCAACATAGTCCTCGACATCTTGTAACCGATCATCATCGTCCACGAAAATCTTATCAAAATTTATCCAGTTCATTTCCAAACGACGATCACACTTTGTCTCGGTAAACCATGTCCATGGTTTGTACCACGAGCGGTTGGGACAGTCCGGTTCTGCTGAAACGGTTAAAAACAAGTCTGGTTCTGTATCAAACAGGCCTTCTTGAACTATGCTGTCTCTTGGAACAAAATTTTCTTGACATGCCACAAGAAGGAAAATATTGCTTTCAAAAAGCAACGCCAAAAACCACTGTATACACTTCATGTCGTTTTTAATAAAGCATTTTTGCTTACTCCATGACAGACCATCTCTAAATGGATGAAATTTACAACGCATACTTTTTGGAGAGCTGAGCAAAACCAAGCAGCCTAATTAGCTATTCCATATGGATTCACACACACAACAATAATATGCATAAAATGACAATAAACCTTTTTAACAATTGATGTTGTTGATGTTTGACTCATTTAACAACAAAGAGGAAGGTGACGCATGCATGATGATCATCATCCTCATGATTCTCTCCACCTAATTCTCCTTCCATGTCACACATCATTTCAATCCTACTCTTTCCTTGTCACATGTCATATCCATTTGAATAGGGACCATCATTATTACTATTTTTACCGCGTGTTTTATAGTGAGGTTCAAAATTCACATGAGGAATACAAATAGGATTGTTATATAGCATCATCATCATCACCAAACAATGTACCACCGCACCACGAGCTATTTTTCTCGTGCTCTATCTCATATTTTTAAAGGAGAAAGAAGAATAGAAACGAAGTCATTTTTCTCTTCTCGTAGTGCTCATTCTCCATCATCTCCTCCATCCATAATAAATGTGATGAGGTCATGGCAATTCACATGCATAATAATGATAATGATGAGGGTATCCGTTCTCCTGTAGTGTGTGTCTTATGCTTACAATAAAAAATAATAATCTTTTTAATATAATAATGACAGTGGAAAGGACGATGGAAGCAGTGATATGGTTCTATACAGTGGTTGTGTTACTGCATGGTGAACGGCTGGTAAAGTATGATCGTCATATTTCAAGTAAAAGCAGTGGGTATTGCGTTTATATCGCTTTAAATGTATGCAATATGTTGTCTGGAGTTTACTGGAGAATAAAGGTATAACAACAAGGAAAATTGTCTAAAGCATCATTATCGTCATCATTCTCGTTCAAGCTGATGATGGTGATCATCACGCTGATGATCGTCATCATGCATGGTAAAAAAGCAAAAGAGCGAAAATGTTAGATGGAACATGACACCCGGGGTGTGAGAGATGTGTGTCCCATCAAATGACAACTGCAGATGTTCTCTGTGAAATAAGGATAATATTATATATAGCAGCTATACAGGGGAACCAGAGAGGAACAACAACAACAAGAGGAAAAATAGGTTCCATTGTTCAAAAGTGACACTGAATTATGAGGAACCCCGTGGACTCATTGTTGTGAGTCCTTCATCCATTTTGTGTACATCTCCCTCTGCCGCACTCACTAAAGGCGAGATGGGGAGCTAGGCGGAGGATACACTCATTGTCATTATTGCGTTTTCCCCTGTAAAAGCCATATACACAGTATAGTTTCCCAATGCTGGAGTCTGTACTCCTTTCATTACCGCAGATCCTCTTTTTTATTCTGAATGAAAAATCCCCTTTTATTACATAACCAAGCACTCAACTCTACTAAAGCAATACAGAAGAAACAGAAGATTATTTTATGTACGAGTAGCGAAACGAGTACACACAAACTATTTTTTATGCCAACCTATCAACGTCATCCTCGTCATCAAAAAAGAATGACGACGATGCGACAGCAGATATTAAACTGGAAAATTTTTCATCTCCATCGTCTCGAGCTCTCTTTGGTTGCGAAACAGGGACAGATCATGTACAAATGTACATATGCGCCCTGTTTGTATCGCTAATCTGGTCTGGCAGTCTACCAGAAAACAAATCTACTTGTGGCTTTTTATGAAAAACAATGAAAAATCAATAATTTCTAATAAGAATGCAACTGATTTTAAAATAAAGTTTCAAAGTTTTCTTCTCTAAAGTTTGAAAAAAATTGAAACAATTTGGAGACTCCAGCAGCCTCTATAATTATTATAGTGTGTCTCTCGTGTCGACATCCATGCTCCCCACATACATTCGTATTTTGTAATGCTTGTTGTATGAGAATTAAATGAAATGAAGTATTATTCTTGTACACTTCTTCTCCTGACATTTTAAAGAGCTCTTTATCTTATTTTTTCCACCCTCTTCGTTCTGACAACCCCACTTCCTCTCCTTTATAAACCTGCTGCTTGGCTTGAGTAGATGTCCAATCCGTTTCACTGTATGTGTAGTGCTCAAAAAAGGAAATGAATGAAGTAAAGTTGATGGAAATTGTAGATTTGTTGTATTTGTCTGTACTATACTTACTTAGGCACTCACTTCACTTTTGCTTGCTTGCCTGCTTACTTACCTCACTAGATACACACTATTTGTTATCCGTCACGTCAACAACAAAGAGGAGAAAAGAGAGGACTACACACACTCACTATGATGGAGAAGAATACAAACTTCAATTATCTCCGACCTCCCGTGGCCCCTGTGGACGTGCTTCCATTTTATCTCGCTGTGTACAGACGGAAAAATGTGCCGACGTCATGTCAACTTTTTTAGGAGCTTCCAGCTAAAGTTTTCTGGGGAGAGGGGGGATTTTTGATAATGCATACCCATGACATGGATGACGAGTGAAGAAGGGGGTGTATACCTATATAATATGGTATACCACCAACTCACTCAAATTTATGCATATTACTGTATATTATATACACAAGGTAGAGGCAGGTGTAGTTGCTGTGCTTATTGCTTATCATTACCAACATCATCATCCTTATATATCCTCATGATTTTCAATCTTCTCCCTGAATACGTGTGTATGTGATGTAATTTAGAACAATGTGGAGATGCAAGCGCATTCTTTCTCTCGCCAACGTGTAATATAGTACCTCATATTTCATTCTGATTTTAAAAAGCAGGATATTCCATTTATGGAAGTAAAGTAAAAGAGCAGAAGCTGAAGGGCGGAGGGCTACACAGAGATTTAAAGAAGATTCACTCCTGTCGCCTTCTCCACAGATGAAGTGCATGCAGTGTACATCCTCATATAGCAATTTACTAAAGAATAACGCATTCTCTACCTCCATAAAATGGTAATACTGTTATTGTGTTTTTAGTAATATTCAGAGATGAATATTATTGTGAAAACCTCAAATCTCAAATTGCATTACAACATGTGTATGTAAAGAGGAGCATCAACAATAACAGCTCACGAGACAGCATAACCATACATCACTTTTTTAAATATTTTTTGTCTTCTTTTTTGTGATCTGATCCGCCCCAGCAGGCCGTTGTCCATTTTAGACATTATTATGAGAGTCATAAATCAACTGTGAGCGGTGAACTCTTATTCTATCTTGGCCTGCCTGGCCTGGTATGACGTTTTTTTTACTTCATGTTCACTGACTGCAGCTTAATGGTGAATCTTTTCTCTCGTTTTTCAGCTGTGTTACACAGTTTGAAGTTAAAAGATATTCTCGTTTAAATGCGTTTCAGAGAGATTCAAATATGTACACGTTATTATTACTATATCGCGGCATACTACACGGTTTTGAATAATGGAGAAAAGCTTTGAAAATGCAATAATAGAATAAATACTTGCAGATATCGTATATCATTTTTTGGGGTATTATCATATCAGTGAAATTTATGGAGTATGAATTATCATGTGAACAGAAAGCGTGCTCTTGCTGGCTCTTTCTCTCTTTCTGTCCCTATATTACGTTGCCTTTTCATTGTTTTCTTCCGCTTCAGAATAATGTACACAATAAAGACAGGCACGCATGCATGCTTGGCCATTATATCGACATGCTTCATAATTTCTGTCCGGTTGGAAATTATTTTTTATTAAGATTGCCCGGCTTTGAATAGGCTTCATGGAAATTCATGTGGTCTGACATAATTTTTGGTTATACAACATGCATATATTATTTATGTTCCTACTTTTTGTTCCCAATTTATTTGAGAAATGAATTGGTTTGAGTAGATTGCTAGAATGAATGAGCACATATGCATATAAATATGTTCAGAGCGTCAATAGTGAATACTGTCTTTGAAAAATGGAAAGTGGGGAATTCACTGGAAACGTTGATAGCACACTGTAAGGTAATTATGGTCTTTATTTGCGTCACGGCTTTCATGAATGAGCCTACATGGCGCAGTCAATTAGTCCCTCGATTCATCATCATCTGAAATGGGTGTTAGTGTCGTTTTGTGTACTTCCTTGTGTGTACACTCATATATGACTGATTGATGATGAATGAGTGCATGAAAGGAAATGAAGATTGAAAGTGTACGTATGTGCTTGTGTGGATTTCAAGTGTCAAAATTCTGTCTGACATCTTACAAGGTCTCATTTTGATTGATGACCGCTGCTGCGCCATGATGTATTATGATTAGTGTTGGCGTTGGAATGTGTACACATTCCTACAAGCAAAACAATATTTTCCTAAAATATTGTACAGGAATTTTGGCATGGAGGCGGATAGGGTCAAGGAGAAACCAACATAGCAAATACAGAAAATATAAATGTTGCACTAATATTTCTGCCTGCTTGCACGCTACTACACAAAAGTTTTTTAAAAAGTGATAATCTAAGAATATTCAGCATCATATAACATTTAACAAATACACTAACTTCTTATCCATGTATGTTAATGAATTTGATTGAGGATAATTAAAATAAAGGTAAAATCATAGAGAAAGTGCAAACAAGTCAAGAATTGACGTGTTTTGTTGAAAAAAACAAAATTGTTCTCTGAAGACTGATTATGAGTCAATGCACATTACTGATTGGTAGCCACCAAAATCATTGGGTCAACTTTTGTTTCTAAAACGCAGACGTTCAATAGACATCAAAGGTTCTTATTGCAGGAAGTATGTAGCTTGGTCTCTCTTCTGAATAAAGTTAAGCATGTAGGAACAACGCACACAGAAAATTGGAACATTAAAGTGAGACGCTTCTTCAAGTTACTGCTGGTTTGATGATGCTATCACTCATCTCATTAATCTTTGTCAAAGTATGACAGTTTATTATAATGCTTCGCTCTCAGTTTTACTCTCCTTTCTTTCCTTTCCAGTATTACCTACTGCTACTACTATAGTTGGTTGGAAGATGGTAAGTTGTATGTGGAAGAAAGACACACATATGATGATGATGATATATCTTTTCATGTGTGGAAATACATGAATCTTCATCACTGCCTACTAGCCCAGTCTGTCAGGAAATAAAATGTGATACTGTCGTGAATAGTGCATCGAGTTTGATATTGCAGTAGTGTAAAAACTCAAACTTAGTGTGTGATGACCAGAGAATTAGTAATAAAGATAGATAAAGATTTAAGCAAAACTTATTGGGCAATAATTAAAGATGAAGTTTTCAGAATTAGTATGTAGATTGTAGATTATTCAAACATCATTCACCATTCTTTAGTCTTTAGCTTTCAATTCAAAAACCATTTCACATTTGCATGAATTCTATAAACTATGGAATACAAGGCATATTATGTTTTTGGCTAGCACTTGGTTTTGTTCCTAAAGAAAAGGATTTTTAAAATTTATACCACTTTACAAGCGCTTACTTTCCAAGAGACGAAAAATGATGCCATGTAAGCGACAGGAAAATAAATGAGTGGTCACAAATGGAATCATTTGTTCTCATGTCAAAGAATAAAGGAAGCCGACAGATTGGTTCATATTTTATTCTTGAAGTTTTCTGGATCGGTCGCCTCCTATTGTACTGCGTCTCCTTTGTGGGGAAATGCTGTGCTTGTTCTTTACATGAGATTCGATTGGAAATAAATAATGAGTTGTTTGCCACTATTATAGCATGTTCATTCACAAATTTAGTGATTTTGCAATGCCAGGAGCCCGATTGTGCTTACCGTTACACTTTTAATTTCGTTTATGAGGTTTGCTAACTGTTTCGACAACTAAAATGTCACATCTTCCTCCATTACATATGCTATTTAAGGCAGGTTAATTTCCATTTACCTACGTTCAGAACTGATGACATATTTTATTATACATAAAGCAATTCTCCTTCTTTTTCCTGCTGTTCTGACAAAATGAATGAATGCATTGTTCATTATTTGTAAAAAGCCAACTTTTAAAACACTTTCCTGTTAAAAACCAACGCAATTCGATGCAGAAAGTCATGTTTAAATACATAGTACGACCGGACATTAATTCCAAATACTTGTGCTTAGGTATGTGTATGTGAGTGCTCACAAAATACCTACTCCGTCATGTATCTCTCAATCACAGTATCAACTACATAGTCAAATATTAAAATGCCAGCTACCTATAAAACCAGTATACAATTTTATTTGTACTGTTTCATGTTAATTTAATTTATCATGTTTAATGTTACAAAATACAGCCACTTAAGCTCACTTGTCATTTACTAACATTGTTTACATCAGTTAGGAAAACATGTTGCTTTATTGTATCGTGTGGGCTATGAGAGCTGCTATTAGAACTACTTTTCAGTCAGTTTAAAACTTACTTTACTCTTTCAATATAATGTACAATCTCCAAATAGGAATTTGTAAGCAAGTGGGAGTCATGAATCATATCGCACACATTTTATGTGTACTTTATGTGTACATAACCCCTATCTATCTTGCGATACCATAATAACGTAATAGTGAAAGAAGAAAGAGAAAGTAAATTTTCATCTCTTTCTCTCCTTTTGGTTATAGCCTACTTTTGTGCTCTGGCTCACTATTTTTTCTTCCAGTCCGCCGACAGACAACTTGAGAGAGAAAGAGACACGGAGCATAATATATGGGGAAAGAGCACATAAAAGCGGAACCGGCAACAGCCGTAATAGGACATAAAGAGTGACACAAATCACGTTAAATTTGACAGCAAGATGGGCTCGTAAGAACACAAGACGATGTCTGTTCTCCGAAAATGGCCATAATATAACAAGTGATTCTTTCCAACAGGAGCATTCAAAAGAAAAACATATACCTATGCATATCTGGCAACTACATGCTGCTACCTACTTTAACTGTTGTGCAAGAGTGTGCGAGACTTTTTGGTTTGTTAGTTTTGCTTCACTTGGTTTTTGGTACACAAAAAGTAACGATTTGAGTCCATTTTGTGTTTGCATTGCGATGTAATAAGGATATAGGGGAAAGCTCTTTATTTTCTCCTGGTGGCATGTTAGTCGGATAGTATTGTGTCATGTCCGTTCAAGATGGGATGTTTCTGTTGGGCTGTTGTGGGATATGGATATGACTTGAGCCATTTTCTACACATGAAAAGGAAAAGATGGGATGACGGAGATGATGATATGATACTGCGAAAAGGAATAAAATGAGCCTGTGAGTGGAGTGATAAGCCAACCTAAACTGCCACTCTGCCCCCATTTTATCATACTTAGGCTCTCACTTGCTGCTCTTACTGCTACACTAAAGCAACAAAATGGGCTTACTTTTACTCTCGTGTTTTAGGGATAGCGATAGTTGAATGATTCGTTACGAATTACGATACGACTGACATTCACCACCACCACGGGAAAAATAGATAAAGGTTGTGTTGGCGTCTACGTTAAGGTGCTTTCTAAACTATATCTGCTGGGAAATAACTAGCTCATTCTATTTTGTGCCGGTAGAGGAGGCTTCCTTGTCAGAGCTTTGGTGTGTGTGGAATGAAAAAAAAAACTTATTTCAGCGAGTCTCGATGGTAGTGGTAGTTCAGTAGTTCCGAGTGAATTGATGGGATTGTCTACGACAATATATACGATATGATACGATGACATCAACCATATAATGGACAATATTGGGCCAGTGGATGGCTCTAGCTGGCAAGATTGCTTCCTTCTAAAAACTACTTTCCTATATAATGTTATCATCATACTGCTCATGGTCCATGCTCATTCTTTCCCATAGACGTAATTTGGCATGAACGCGCTGTACACAAGATGGTAAAAGTAGTTATTCGCTTTCTCCTCTCCTCATTGCATAAAGCGTGCACATTACACATACCAAAACTACTCGAGGAAATCCTAATCTCTTGCACCACTACAACTATTGCCACTTACTTGCCTGTTAAAACTGCATCAATTGCTCTTCTTTCCCTACTCTCTCCTCTTTATCTCTATCCACTTTCCATCTGTCCCTATATATTCGCCTTTAGGAAATACTTTCTCCTTCGTTACATTTAATGCTGTTGTAATGCATTGAGAGTGAAATGCCAGTCTAGCTAAAAGTTTATACCGGCCATTCCCTGATTTTCTTATGCTCAAAGTGCACTGTTATTTCCTATTCTCCCTCTTTGCTGTTTATGATTACAACGGTAATGGCAGCAAAGGCTGGCTGGATATGGGTATTATCATCGAGGGAAAAGCTGTCCCCAGCCGGTTGTACAATTTCATTGCTCTTTGTTCCACTTTACTTTAAACTATATGGAAGGACGACAAAATTGCGTTTTCTTCTTTTAAAAACATTTTAAACCTGCTTTTCTGTTTATCCACAAAATATTTTATTATGCTAAAAGCTTCATGTTTCGTTTTGAATTTGCATCGCTTCGCCTTTCACAATTGTTTATCCGTTGATCATTATCTATTGACGTCTTGTCAACTGATTGATCCCTGTGTGTTGTGTTAAGCTCAACTCCCTTTTTAACCATCCTTTCATTTTCCTTCCTGTCATGTCAGATTTTTTGCGCAATAACTTACTTTTCAAATAAGACG
>JAQIXW010002399.1:0-15607 GCA_034700685.1 Willowsia buskii | reverse complement strand
TGTCGTTTCCAAGTCGAAATAATTTTCGATGGGATGACATGGGGTCACTTAAGATATTTAAGAAATTTTGGTCGACAGTACCACTCTTTTGGTAGGGAAAGCAGTATCCGTTGCACATAAACAAATATTGAAGTTTTGTCAAGTTTGTTAAATATATCACAAATTTTAATGCTGGTGTATTTCTAGTTGTTAGTGTAAATTGAGCATTGTTATTTTCAGCTTTATTCTTTAAATCGTAAAATATTATCAATGAGGTGGGGTGCATTGCGAATGTAAAGAGAGAACTTATTATGCCAAATCCTTTTTTGTTTTTACGGACTGGAGACAATATTAGATGAAATGGTTGTGAAAATTTGTAACTGAATGCTTCATGGTTTTTAAAGGAATAAACTATATTATGTGGAACTTTATCTAGTGGAAAATTACAGCTGTCCAATTGAAACCTATAAAATGACACGTCATATTTGGATGGATTGACACTAGTTATATGTAAAATATCGCTAAAGAATTTACTAAACTCTTTGAAATGGCAAGGACTTTCAGGAATTGCATGACTAAAATGCTTAAAAATTATAAGGAAATAGATAAAATTTGAAGGAATAAAGATAAACATTGTTTTGTTGTGTTTTTAGAAATATTATGTATGGTACTGACCCACAAGGAAATAAGCGTTCTGTGCAAAAATTCTGCACAAAATTATTCTATTTCTGTAGCAGATACCCTCTTCACCTAGAGTGTTAGCAATACGAAGGAGATAACCTTGAGCAAAGTTGTGTGCCTTTCAAATGAGCTGTATTATTCAGCCAAGCATATTTTTTGCTAGGCAATGGATTAGTCGTTTTTAGTACTATTTTAAGATAATATGTAATTACAAAAGGGAAACCTCATGCGGCATGACACATAAGCCTATAACTTTATTGTCAAATGACAAGTGATAGGTAATATAAGAGATATAGCACATATCCCAAATGTAATATACTATACAACCAATAAATAACAAGATATTTT
Organism: Willowsia buskii; assembly: GCA_034700685.1. Taxonomy (NCBI): domain Eukaryota; kingdom Metazoa; phylum Arthropoda; class Collembola; order Entomobryomorpha; family Entomobryidae; genus Willowsia; species Willowsia buskii. The sequence goes on along the minus strand of JAQIXW010002399.1, from coordinate 14,599 downwards.
TGACTGTTATTTGGTATAGCTTTTAGGCTAGCAATAAAATTTTTGTACCAACAGCGTGAGATATCCTAAATGTAATATCTTTAAAAATGGTTTGGCGACTCTGGTCATAAAACTAATGCATAAATAATTTGCCGACTTTCACAAGTTAAGGTTTATAGGGCTAATCTGAACTTTCCTAAATCCGACATTGTATTCTTTAAAACGGTTTTAAAGTATTCCCTAGGTTGACAGACTAAATGCTTATGACTAAATGTTGACTAGATGCTTATGGTATACTAAAATATTTCAGTTTTAATACTCAATATATATTATGGATTTGCTATGACTATGACACTTTATAAAGAAATGATCGATATACATCACTTATCAGTTATATGTATATGGAATAAAGTAAATGGCGGAAATCGAAAAATATCCATGGTATTGTTTTCTTCCTTCACGAGTAAGAACCGTGCTAATAAACTTTCCACTAAAAGTGTGTGGGAGCTGTCTTAATTCATTTTGGTTGGTGCCAGCTAAGAAATAAAATGACTATAGATTATTGAATATCAATAATCAAATACTTGTGGGCTTATGAACATATAAGCTAATTACTTTTTTTCAAAAAGGGGTTTTAATGAAAAATATCGTAAACACAGGACTCAATCCATTTTTATGGAAAAGGTGAAAGTTTTTTCAGTGAAAGTGGAGATTTTGTTTTCAGCGGCCCCATTTTTTGACTCGAAACTTGCTTGTTCGAAGCAGATTGTCTACAGGGATGCTCAGAGAAGTTTTTAAAAATATAACATTTTAAGGGAGTTTACGACATTACCAAAAATGTAATTAAACAGATAATAATAACCATATCTTTGTCCAACATGACAGGCTGTCTTTTGGCTTCGTAAGTTAACTCTAATGGTTGCTAGATTATTAAAAGATATGAAAATGTTAATTATCAAAAAAAAATTGGTTTTCTAGCATTGACGTAGTTTGTTTGCCACAAAACTAATTACTCTTCTTCCTTTAAAATAAAATCAATGTTTTTACGGCTTTAGGAATAGGCAAAATTGGGGTAACTGGAGACCTTAGTTTTTCGCCACCATAATAAAATCACGACACAAATTGGAGTTTAGATATAAAAACACGAAGAAATTGCGTGAAACTATAGCATAAGCATTATAGCAAATATCGGATTACAAAATTTTCAATTCAAAATATAAATAAATTTTACTTTTAAAATACAAATTTATTTTAAATCATCAGACTGCATCATCATCATCAAATTCATGGGCAAAAGTCTGTTTCAGGTTTGAAATACCAAATTAATATCCTTCGGCGGATTGACTGAATCACATATTTAAAACGCTGCCTACATTTAAATTTTCTTATATTAAAATCATTTTTAATCTTAAACAGTTTCTGATCAAACCAAAAACATTTTGAGTAGCAATAGGTTTCTTCGTCATCATCCTGAGTGACAACTGTAACCTTATCTTTTCTAAAAAGTCCGATAAATTTTCGAAATAAAGCTGAAACCGAAGACTCACTAGAATCCCCACAACCACAAAATCTTTCAAGTGCAAAGCTAAAAATGCTAACAGAGAAAATGCCACAAAGGAAAATTAAAACAGCCACAAAATCTCTCCGCCTAAGTGCATTTCCCCTTTCCAAAACCTCAATCGATGTTTTATTATGGTTTACTAGTTTATTAGAATGTCGTAAAGCTGAGTTTGCCCAGTCATCCCACTTGTCCATCAGTCCACTGTCAAATATTCTTCCAAATGTTTCCAAAATCCAATATCTATTTCTCATTTGTATATCAATATATTCAAAATTCGTAGCAAAAATCTCTTCGTGCACATAACATTTCGCATCTGTGGCCGAATTCATAATTTCATTTGTCATACTCACAAGTTCATCCTCAAAATGTGAGGAAGTTACAATCCGTAAAAGTTTTTCTAAAAGAAGGGGTGCAATATTTACTACTCGTTCTTCTGGTGGGAAGTAGGCAACAAGATGAAAACTGTTATTTAGCTGATCAATCATTCCTCTGATTTTGAATTGCATGTAAAAATGTTTTGAGGGGCTTACCCACTGCCCAAATTCCCATATAATTTTATACCCATCCATAATTATTTCTTCTAAAGATCCACTAAGCGGCGTTGGGAAAGCTAAAACACTTAAAATAGCAATAGCGTAAAAGCTACAAGTCAGCAAGCCCGCAAATTGAATTAAAATTCCAAATCTTTTCCTACGTCTCGGCATAGAATTTCCTAGAAATGGTCCAATCGAATCCAATATATTTCTGAGTTTTAAAAATTGCACTATTTTCCCAGTAGCTAGTGATGTTAGCAAGATAAGTAGTACAAATATGAGAATCCATACTTCAATTGCAAAAGCTTGCATCCAAACAGAAAAATTTACATCGTTTCTCCAACTACCTTTTTGGATTCCCCCTGCTTTGCAGTACAACATTCGACTTGTCGGATTTGCTGATAGTTTTAAGCCTAATTCCTGTTTAAAATTTTTTAAGCCATAGTCATGAATAGGGCTAATAATATATTCGGAAATATCACTGTTAAACGCTTGATTTAAAAAAGAAGAAGTGTACGTACTTAGATTAATTTTTAAAGAAAAATTATGAATACTGGACAGCAATAGTACTGGCATTACTTTTTTATTGCAAAATCGGAAATTTGAGCTTGATTCTGAAGTGTTTTTGCAAAGCAAGTAGTCAAATTTCTCAGCTGTATTGTTTTGTATTGCTGTGTCTATTGTTTTTCCGTGTCCAAGTCGATAGAGTGTTCTGTGAAATGATATTGGTTGAGTGAAAATTCCTAAAATATCAGAATTTGACAATTCGGTGGTTTTACAATCCTTATTGCAGATTATTGAAAACTTCCAGAGAGGTTCTAAAAAGTTTGGTGAAGGATTTAAGTTGAGAATTACTTTAAATGCTGGAGTGTCAATAAAGCGTTTTGAAAAGATACTAGAATGGTTATAGCGCATATTTTTTCCTTGTTCAGAGATAAATAGGAACATGGTCGTAAGATACATTGAAAAACTTTGAAATGTAGGATATATTTGGATTCTACTGTTAGTTTGTGGAAGGGGTGCTGATATAACTTGAAACATGAAGCCATGTTTGTAGAATGATTTATTGCTCCACTTTTCTTCTGTTAAAATTATTTGAGGCACGAAGGGATAAGAGTGATGAAAATTGAGAAATTGTGGTGGGAAATTATAATATATGATATCGTATTTCAAAGAATCAGGTATAATTGTTCGCAAAATGTCTTGCAACGGAAAATTTCGAGGTTGTAAATCAACAATGCTTTCACCGTCAACATTTTTAAAGCCTTTACACATTAACAGAAGCACACAGAATGCGAGCGGAGTTGCCATTTTATATTTATTTTGAAACAAATTTTTCACATAAAATGTATAGGTTCAATTGGTTATTTTGTCCAAATTCAGAAATGGGGATTATTATGTCTCTATTTAAGTCGATTGTAGTATTTTGATCACTTCTTAATATTATGTGGTTTGTAGTAGCCTAACGCTTTATATTATAGCAACAATACCTTATGGATTTCAAAATTTAAAACGCTACGCTTTCAGTTATTTCAAAGTTGTGAAATATTTACGTTGTAAATTATTATGTTTATCCTTTTCTTCTATAAGTATATTAGGAAGAAAGTAGAAGTTAATATGCAACTGTAAAAATACTTGATGTTTGTACCAATTGATACTCACAAATTTTCCAAACTATGTAACTTACTTGTAGAAATTACTTTTTCAGCCCAAGAAATATATTAATATCGACTAGCATTGGCTTCCAAATAGCTTTGAGACGAAATGCGTCATACTTGCCGTGTTTAATTTACCGGATATTACGAAAAATTAATTTTAGAGAGGCTTCATAACAAGTTTTAATTGTCTTCTCACATCTGAAAAACAAGTTGGCAATTAATATTCGATATAATGAGATATTTTTTAAAGTTTAATTTAAATACACTAAGAAAAAAAGCAAGTCATTTTATTAATTTCATTTTTTACTAAATCCAGTAAACATCCAATAAGAAACAATTTGGGCTATAAACCGAAATAGATTAAGTAATGTAACCATAAATCGCCATTAATGATATTATGACATGTTAGCAATACATTAGCACGTACACAAAACATTATTCATACTCAAAAATAAAAACCTGATAAGATTGAGAATGTGAGCTATTAGAACGCCAATTTTAATATATTTGTGCAATACTGATATACATCCTTGGTCGTATCGTTCTCATTTCAAATTTACGTTTAAAAATGCATTCATAATGAAACAAATCCTGGCTTTGGTCCTTCCGGTCAAACTATATTCTTGCATAATGAACATTTTACTTTGACTTTATCATCAAAGTATAAAGATTTATAGGAAAAGCATGGCGAAAAATTAAATAGGAAGGTACGATGCGATGATACGCAGAAATGCCATGGGAATTCTTACGGATCGCGGGATCCCTAATCCCGATAAAATTCGACCAAATCCCTGAGAAAAGCCCGAAAAAATCGTTGATGGAATTTTCCATATTTTTTGGCTCCTCAGGGATTTTGCCCAGTCATCAGGGATGAACAATTTTCCATCAGGGATCACCGATATCCCTGATCCCGAAGGATTTGTAAATAACTCTCAAATGAATTTAATATGTGGTAATAAGTTCCGAGGTAGTTTTAAAGCCTGCATTTTCTCAAAATTAGATGAGCAACCTTCAAAAGGTGAGATTTATGCAGTTTATCTGAACTATTTAAATTCAGAAACTTTCCTTAAAATGAGTTAAAAATATTCTTCAAGTTGAGAAGTTTAAAGGAACATGATGGTATACTAAAATTGTTTAATTCGTATGTTCTACGAAGGCATATTGTGGGCTTAGCATGCTAATGGCATTTAATGGAGAAAGGATCAATACAGGCTTCGTGTTAGTTATAAAAGAAAATCGTCTATTTAATTATATGATGTTGCCCAAAGTAAAGAATTGTGAAAAAACTCATGAGCAAGGGTGATGCTCACAAACTTTCCACTAAAAGTATGAAAGATACGTATTATCGGCTGTCGTCCTTATCTTCTTTACCTTATCTTAAGTTCACCTTGGTTGGTGCTAGCACAGGCATAATGCTACACATACTTTTCAATGCAATGCGCAAATACATTCGGCAATAGCCCGGCTCGCGAATATCTTAACTAATTATTCTTTCTGAAAAGGAGAAAATGGAAGATGTGAAAAACTTGCCAAAATTCTATTTGAGAAAAGAGTCTAATTAATTGCCAAGAGTCTAAGGCATAAACACAGTTTCTGCTCAAAATGAAGCAGTCATAAAATCTTTGATAAAATAGATAGTAGACAGTAGTCGAAGTGCAACGGAGATTCTGAAATGGATTCTTTACAAGGCATTTAGAGATTTTCTCCTAATATGACATTTTAGCGGAGAAAATCCCTTCAGACTGTCAAAAGGTTGACTAATTAACTCTGAAAGTAGCTAAATTATTATAAAAGGCTTGAAAATATTAATTATCAAAAAATAAATTAGTTTTTTACATTGACGTAGCTTGTTTGACACTGAACTAATTACTTTTTTCTATAAAAATTAATGATAGTTTTACGTCAGCACAAAACTAACGAGAAAGGGGTAAATGGAGATCATAAAGTTTTAATACATTGCAACACATTTCCATGAGAGCGCTCATTTTGACACTTAAATAAAATCAGAAATAAATTTCTAGAGAGTAATTTAAAATATCAAATTACATGCTTATAAAGTACGAACAAAATTTATTTTTGATGATCAGACCTTCTTCAATTTATTTGGCAATTTATACTTTTATAAATTTAAATTAACTTTATAAAGTTTTAGTTTTAAAAACACTTATTTTTCTGTAAATTAAATACTTTATAAGTTGTTAAATTTTATAAAAATTCCATGCACACAAACCAATAATACAATTCAACCAGACCTTGTAAACCAATTTAATATCCTTATTTGGATAGACTGAATTACGTATTTAAAATGCTGCTTACATTTAAATTTTCTTTTATTGAAATCATTTTTAATTTTAAAAAGTTTTTGATTCACCCAAAACCATTTCGAGAAACAGTAGGTTTCTTCGTCTTCATCCTGACTGACTACTATAATCTTATCTTTCCTTAAAAGTGTAATAAATTTTCGAATAAAACCAGGGACCAAAAATTCATTAGAATCGCCATTTCCAAAGAACCTTTCCAATACAAAGCTTATAATACTAGCAGAGAAAATACCACAAAGAAATATTAAAACAGCCACAAAATCTCTGCGCCTCAGTGCATTTCCACGTTCTATGATGCCAGTCGATGATTGATTATTTCTCCCACGATTATTGACATGTCCCATAGCTAAGTTTGCCCATTCATCCCATTTATCCATAAGCCCAGCATCAACCATCATACCAAATGTTTCCAGCATCCAATATCTATTTCTCGTTTGTATATCTACATAATTAAAATCCGTAGAAAAAATCTCCTCGTGCACATAACACTTAACGTCCCTTTGCAACTTTATATTTGCAATTTCATTTGTAATACTTGCAAGCTCATCCTCATAAATTTTTGAATCCACAATGCGCAAGCGCTTTTCTAAAAGAAGTGGTGCTACTTTTTCTACTCGTTCTTGAGGTGGGAAGTAGTCAACTTCATAAAAACTGTTGTTTAGTTGATCAAGCATTTTTCTGACACTAAAATGCGTATAAAAATGTTTTTGGGGGCTCACAACTTTCCCAAATTCCCATATAATTTTATACCCATCCATAATTATATCTTTCAAAGAACCAGTAAGCGGCGTAGGGAAAGCTAAAACACTTAAAATAGCAATAGCGTAAAAGCTACAAGTTAGCAAGCCCGTAAACTGAATTAAGATTGTAGACTTTTTTCGATTTCGAGGTAGAGAATTCCCCAAAAATGGTCCAATCGAATCCAATATATTTCTGAGTTTTAAAAATTGCACTATTTTCCTAGTAGATAGTGATGTTAGCAAGAGAAGTAGTACAAATATGAGAATCCATACTTCAATTGCAAAAGCTTGCATCCAAACAGAAAAATTTACATTGTTTTTCCAACTCCCTTTTTGGATTCCTCCAGATTTACAGTACATAAGTCTACTCAAAGGATTTTCGGATAATTTTAGACCTGATTCTTGCCTAAATGCGTCTAAGCCAAAATTTGGAATTGTGCTGAGGATATACTCGGATATTCCTAGTTGTCTTCTTCTATACAAGAAAGCAATAGGATATGTCATGAGTTGAATTTTCAACGAAATATTATGAATTTGGGAGAGCAAAAGTACTGACATAATTTTACCATGGCAAAATCGATAGTCTGTGTGTGATTCGAGGACATGACTGCAATTTAAATAGTCAAACTTTACATCTGTTTTATTTTGTATCACGGTATCTATTGTTTTTCCGTTTCCAAGCCGATGAAGTTTTCTGTGCAAAGAGAGTGGTTGAACGAGAATTTTCAAAATATCAAAATTTGAAAATTCCATAGTTTGTTCAAAATTGCAATCATTACTACAGATTATTGAAAATTTAGTTTCCAATGAATTCAGTGTTTGATTTAAATTAAGAATTAATTTGAGTGCCGGAGTGTCAATAAAATGTTTTGAAAGGAGACTAGAAAGGTTATAGCTCGTATGTATTTCCCGGTCAGAAATAAAAATAAACATAGTTGTGAGACACATTGCAAAACTATGAAATGTACGATATATCCCAAATCCACTCTTATTATGTGGGAGGGGTGCTGATATAACATGAAATTTAGACCCATATTTGTAGAAGGATAGGTTACTGGGTTTTTCACCATTTAGAATTGTCTGAGGCACATAAGCAAATGAATGCTGAAAATCCTTTAATTGTGGTGGGAATTTATAATATATGATCTCGTATTTGATAGAATTTGGTAGTATATTTTGAAGAATATTTTGTAATTGAGATTTTTTAAATTGCAAATCAACAATGTTTTCACTATTAACATTTTGAAAGTGTTTATACATTAACAGAAACGCACAAAAGGTTAGCCGGTTCTCCATTTTGTATTGAAACAGCTTATCCACAGTATTTGCACAAGTTTGTTTTGTTATTATGTCGAAATTCAGAAATGGGCAATGTTGTGTGTATAGGTAAGTCAACTGTATGATCCCTTATTAATTATATGGAGGTTAACCTAACGATTTGTGTTCCAGTAATGGTAAATGATGAACTCAAAAATTACAAACTTGACCTTTTCATATATTGAAAATTTTTCTGCAAGAAAACCCAAATATTGACCATAGGTTTTAATATTTTACTTTGAAACTAGTACGGCTTATCAGTTTTTTATCAATATATTTAATCAAGAATTTATAGTAGTAGTAGTAGTAGTAGTATTGATTTATTATGTTTAAAGAAGGGCCACAGCCCACACGCAATTTGATTTACATATCTCAAGATATAAATGAAAATGGCGAGGAAGAGAGATTTACAAAGTTTAAGATAATAAATTAAAATTCAGGACTTTAAGAAATATTAATGATTCCATATTATAGTTAGGTTTAAACAGGGAGTTTTCTAAAATCATTTTACGTATTTATGGTACAGTGATCAAGAATTTATATTGTTTTAGATACTTTATCCCTTTTCTTCAAAGGTATATTGGAAAAGTGGAGGCTAGATTTGTGGGAATGTTTTGTCAGTCCAAGGAATATACTGATATCGATTGTCATGAACTTGTAAACCATTTTCAGACGAAATGCGTCATACATGTTGTTTTCCCTAACGGATATTACAAAAAAACTCAATTTGACAGGGACTCCATAACAATTATTAATTGTTTTTCCCACATCTGAAAAACAAGTTGGTAATTACTATTTGAAATAATGGGATGTTTTTTTAGAGTTGACTTTACATACACTACTTTAGGGTAAGTTTCCAATCAATACAAAAATTATTTTATTAACTTTCGTTTTGACGAAATCCTGTAAACATCCAACAAGGAATTTTGGGATAAAAACTAATGATCTAATATCAAAATTTTATTGGCAAAAGAACTGGAGAAGAATGTATATATTTTTTAAAGATTTACGACTGCTCAAAGAATATGGTGAAAAATAAAATAATGAGGTACGATGATACACTGAAATGACATTGATTCACAAGTCGGAAAAAATCTTCAAGTACAAGATAACCCTCAAATGATAGATAACAAACCAGTAGGGCTACACAGATGATAAAAAATTCATGAAGTTAAGCCTCATTTCTTACACGATCTCATTTCATTCACAAGCAATTCAAGGGGAATTGCCAATACCACCACCTTATCACATAATCCAAACATTTAATACGAAACTCAATCAAGGTGATTGAATAATATTTGGGGAATATATACGAGGTATTTTCATAAGTAGTGAGATGACTTCATTTTGCTCTCATTTCAAGACGGTTTGACATACTCAATAAATTTTTTTCTATATAGTCTCCTTACACTCTTATACACTTTTCCCACCTACGCTCAAGAGCCGAGTTGCCTCTGGAGAAGAATGCCGGGCCTATATATCCAAGCCTTCATTTTTGGTTTTTTTGTTTTTCATTCACTGGTTCATCTGAGTTATACTTCATCTCACGCATGTAATTTTTCAATTTGGGGAACAAAAAGCAGTCAGATTGGTCAAGAAAGGGTCTGTAGGGAGTGTGCTACAGTTTCATAAAACTAACGATCTGTAGTTTCTTCTTGACGACCTTCAAAGTGTGGCAGGGCCCATTTTCATAAAATAAAAAAATTCCATCACCTTATTCCTTTTTGTCCCGTTTCTCGATATAAGTTTCTTTTAGCTAACTTTGGATGTTAGACTGGGGTTCTAAGGTCAATGAAGCACCCTTGTAGAAAAATTCCGTCAACAAAACTCCCATCCAGTTCCAATAAACAAGGATCATAATCTTGTAAGTGCAAGCACAGTTGCATGTCGCCCAGATTCAGGCCTGTTTTCAAGTGATGGATCACCACTACGGTATCGCCGATATTATGAACGAATAGTTGATTAGCCGGGCAATTGATTCACACCGGTTTTTAAAAAGTTCTTGTTTAACTAATAAAACAGAAAGACCCTTCGAAAAATGTAGCTTCACTTGCGCATGAATATATCTTGATTAATGAAAAACATGATCGTTGATGTTACCAGCTCTGGCTCTGCACAGCAAATATCTACTGCTCAGTGCAACCCATCATTCGATGGCCCTTAACTTCATCTACATGAAGATATGCGGAACAGCTTAATCAAAGAAACCCTCTTTGAGATCAGCATTATCAAAGTCATCTCACTACTTATGAAAATACCTCGTACCAGGTATATCTTCGACTATTGCCAAACGAATTATCAAAAAAATGTTCGAATATAAATCCATGTCTTATTAACTTGGAAGTATAAAAGTGTAAGCTGCTTGAGCAAGCAGAAACACAAGTATTTTTTCTTCTTCCTCAAATTAAAATATATTCAACACTTTCTTAAAAGCTTGATTGGCTTAGAAATGGCAGCAAATGTTAGTCATACAATTTTTACAGGAAAGAGGATAGTCTTCTTCTTACAACAAATAATAAATTTTCTGCCATGGAAAGTGCCATTAAAGTGCTTTTATTGACGAGAAAATATGAGGCTCATTATACTCTGGCAAAAGTTTTGATGGTTAAGTATTCGTACTCCAAGATTTTGACCAGTCCATAAACATACAAAAGGATTATCAGAACTCCGCATTGGGATTCCCAAATCCTAAATCAATTCGGGTTGAAAGAAATTGCACACTGGAAATATGTACAGAATCTCACATGCAAGGAGTATGAAGCCGTCTCTTAGAAGGGAATCACAAAACGCAAGTGCAAATATTGGAAATGAAGTCTGTAAAGTGCTAATGCTTAAAGGCAAGTAACATGTAAATCCTAATAGCAATTTTAATAGAATTATATGCAATAACAATTACCAAGAAACTTCTCGTTCGAGATTGGTTTCTTGACAAATTTTTTTTCGCACGATCAGACTAAACTTATATGGTGGGATAAATGAGAACTGAGCGACAGAAATTTGAAAACAACGGGATATCATAAAATAACAGGTTTACACCAAAAAAATCCTTAGTGGTGGCTTGTTGAGTCGTTGAACCATGGTCAAATTGATTGATAGACACCCCAAGATGAAAACAAGAGGATGCATATTAGGTATTTTGAAGAAAAACTGTGATTTTGAACAAATATGTCATATATAATCATTCGTCGCATGGACCAAATTTTCATGAGCAAATGCACTCACCAGGGATAGCAAATAGGATTATGGCAGGAAAAATAATATCTTACGAAACAATATTCTAATAATATCTCGAACGATTACCATTTCTACTTGTGATTTTTCTAAAGACTAAGTTCACACGTTATGTTTCTCTGGGATTTAAATGGATTTGGATTTCTTGTTCGTCTACAGTATTGCTTGGCTTGCTTTTGAAACAAGTTGATTTTTGCTGATACCATTTTCTTGATATTACGTTTCAAAAAAGTAAACTGAGTTTTAACCCTGTTTTAATTTGCAAACCTCTTAATTACTGATGTAAACAGATTCAAAAATAAAAACCAAGGCTTACTATCAATCTATCTTTATTATATTGCAGAGTGGTAAATTTATTAAAGCAAAAAATGGATTTCTATCATTTCCTAAATACCGCAAAAACCAAATACAACAACAACCATCCAGCTCCGGCTCCAACCATTCATTGTTTATATGTAGTTGCTATTGTGTGGTTGATCAGTGTTGTCTCAATCATTTGTGCAGTCATTTGCTGCATTTTAGCAGAAATTGCCTCACGAATCGCCGGGAATTTCTCAAATGAAAGAACTAACTTGGTAAGTTAAATTTACGATATATTGATAATATTCTTCTGAACATTATTTCATTCGCATATAACCATTCAAAATCGAAAACGATAGGAACATTTGGGGGACCAAAATTTTGAGTTGTGATTTCTTTTCGTCATAATATTTCATTATTTTACAATTTGTGCTGTTATATTCTAGAGGGCAAGATTCTACTCAGCCGTTGAAACGGTTGACATACTCAGAGATGACACCCAAGAATCCACTGTTCAACCTACTGAAACATTGGAAACACCTTAAGCAAAGGATATGATTACGAAAACGGACATGGAAATTGACTAGCAAGTTTCTCAATAACTTTTAGAGTTGAATTGGAAGATAATGCTATTAAAAATAGTTACAAATTTTAACAAAATATTACCTACAAAATATGTGCTTAGTAAATTAGACTCTAGTCAGATCCATTAGTATGCTTTAAAATATTCAATATATTGGCGTATAACTATGTAATCCTTCCTTTTAATAGATATTCTTTCATTATATGTAATTTGGTCAATCAAATTCAACTACGTGACCAGTAGTTTTAATGTCCTATAATTTTAATATTAGTACTTTTGCAAATACCAAAATAAAAATTCACTTGTTGTAAATGAACATTGTGACTAACGTAAATTAATGTTAAAATATTCGACTATTGAATTTGAATAATGATGATGTAAAAATGAACATTCCTTAAAATAAATATTTTTTGCTTATTTACCTTCCGTATAAAAAATAAGTAATGACATATTTTTTATTTTAAATTCAAACCAGATTGAAAACACAATAAATTGGTTTTAAGTTTCCATGTGTACGTAATCTTGAAATAAGGTTATTGTTTTTTCATAAAGCTTTCCATGTAAACCGAAGAAGCATTTTCACACAATTAAGTAAAGTAGTGAGGACGCATATTATGTCATATTTATATGATATTGCACGTGTTTTTTATAAATGCCTGGTGTAAGCCTAATCTGAAGACTACTTTTCAAAATAAATCAGTTGCATTGATCAACGTCTAGAATTCAAAGATTTTATCATACATAATTCTATACGAAGTAATTATATTTAACAAAAACCTTTATCTCGAGATAAACCTTGCCTGACAAACAAAGTAAGTTTTTCTTAGAACCAGTCTAAACACTTATAATAGGAAAACAGGAACTGAGCAATAGCAATTTAAAAACAACGGGATATAAAAAAACAACAGGTTTACACAAGAATTAATTGTTAAAGGCTTGTTGAGCAATGGTCAAATTATATGAAATAAACCCCAAGGCGAAATTGATTGAATATTAAGAATTAAAAAACAGATGAATACTTATTTTGAAGAAGCCCTAATTTGACTAGGTGGCGTGGCAGCATTCGTAAATATGTTAAATTCGTATGTTCGTATTAAATGTTACCCAAATAGGCATATGACAGGATGGAGAGAGAGAGATTAGAGAATACTGATAACCTTAAACTTGTAAAACTATTTTTCTTGCCTCATTCATCTGAAAGTTTAAAATCAAGATAATTTACAGGCACTTCATTGTCGTTTTTATTCTTCAAATTTTTTCGCTTTAACAGCCACAATAAATATATGCCACTGTTTGAGAAGATAAATGTGGGAAATTTAATTGAAAGTTAAATAAAATCAGAAAGATGGATGAAGTGTATGGATTACTTTTGAAATCATATTATTTTATCTATTACCAACACCAGAAATGTCATAATTGAAAACCGCCGATAAGTTACGGCGAAATATGTCCTACCTCATGCTGTTTAGTCACCTATTGATTTTCTGTGGAAAAAACTTCAATTTCAATTACATATATGCATTCCTAGAATAACACGAACACACCAGGTATCGCAAATATGTAGGGTTATATGTAACTACAAACACTAATATCTTACGAAGCAACATTCTAAAAATATCAAGAAAAATTACCATTCTTCTTGATATTTTATCGGAGCCTACGTTCACAAGTTATGTTCCTCTGAGACTTCAATAGGATTGGGTTCCTTTTCTTGTTAATGCTCAGTAAATATCTGCTTGCTTTAGAGAAAAGTTGATTATTTCTGATACTGCTTTCTTGATATTATGATTTAAAAAAGTAAAGTGTATTTCACACTAATTAATTAAATTATATTAGTGGATTTTTAAGATGTCGATGCAAAAAATGTTTGACATGTCGGCAGGAACAATTCTTAAAAATAAAACAACTCCGTCGCCAACCAATCATTGGTTTGATATAATTGCTATGGTGTGTTTAATTGGCGTTGTCTTTCTGATTTGTGCAACCTATTGCTGTGCTTTAAAGGACATTGCCAGAAGAGCCATCAGAAAATTTTCAAATGGGAGGACCAACTGGGTAAGTTAAATTTACGATATAATGGTAATAATTATTCTAAACTTTATTGCATTTGCATGCAATCAATAAATAGACGAAACGATAGAAATGCTTGGAAAACTGAAGATTTGATCTTTGTATTTTCGTTTCATCATGAGAAGTCTCCATTGAGTAAAATCAAGCCATATAGGAAAGAGGTCGAAATTGACTTTTAAATTTTGCCAAATTAATGTGCTAGGCTTATAGAGCATCAAAAAATATACACAATTCCAGTTTTAAAATATCCAGATACGGTCACCATTTTCTGTGGCGGAGCGCCAAAAGTCAAAAACGCTTTCCGCG
>JAQIXW010002398.1:0-15610 GCA_034700685.1 Willowsia buskii | reverse complement strand
AGAATATGATCAGTGATTACCCCGGCGAAGCCGGCACTTATATATCATTGCATTTCTCCGTGTGGCGATTATCTCTATCAGGGATTTACCTGATTTATTTGTCATATTGTCATACACGAGCCTTCCGTTTTTGTGTGCGTACCGGTCGTAGTAGTAGTAGCACCGGCACCATATAAGATTTCTGTGAGTCCGCCCGCATCCTCCCTTACAGCTTCGCTGACGATGGATGATGAGCATTTTGATTTGTATTAGGCAACATTTTACTCATTACTGCTCTTACGATCTAGGCAAGAAAAAAATCCATGCTACCTACATACAAACAACTTATATTGTATCATAATCGCATCCATAGCAGTATAATATTATACAATGTTGTTATTCTTTTAGACAAATACTAGTGACTGACTGCATCGTATAGATCTTCTTGATGGATTTCTTTCCTTAGTAGTTTTTCTTCTTCTCGAGTTAGCATGCAACTCAACTGCATAATCTTCCAATTGTCACTTCAACTTAAACAAAAAAGTTGTTTTTCCTTGTGCAATATGGAATGAAGCAATTAGAGTAGGATAGATTATTATGTCGCACATCTTCATGTACTCGGAGTCGGAGTACGGTTGGATCGTGCGTTGTGTTCTTTTAAATATTATATACATACAATAAAATAATGTACATTCTACGCCGCATGCATGAGAAAAGTAAACCCATTTTACATAAGGACACACATTGATGGTATTGCATGTTACATATTTCTATTTCAAAATATGAATTAAGTAAAAGCATAATATGCCATTCCATCAAATCAAGAAAATCAATGTAAGTGTTCTTTAAATTCCTTCAAATTTCTAAAAATTACTTTAATTCAAAAATCATTATCCATAAATCAGTAAAATTGAAATGAACATATCACACCCAACGAATTGTTTATTCTCAAAAATAATCTCAAATGACCTCTAAAAGTATAGTGTTTTTTTATTAAATTGAACTTTTGCAATGTGACGCATGGTCTCTTTATATGACCATCGTTTTGTGATGAATGGTAGAAATTCTTTGAGTCTGGGGATTTAAATATTTCAGACTAAAAGGTCAGAAGACATTTTCCACTCACTCACTATTCATTAATCTAGAAAAGGTTCATTACAATTCGTATGTCAATAGTCTCCTATAAATGACAGTGTTACAACATGATATTCAAAACTACATTATTGCATCACATATTAATAAGGCATGTACGCATGTAGGCGTTATTTTGGGGCTTGAATGGCCAATAATGAAAAGGACCAGCCATATAAAACAAATTATGAATACTGCGATTGTACCTTCAAAAATGTGAAATACATGTGAATAAAATATCATAACAAATATACTGCAGTAGATTTGGTAAGGTCTGATGGGCATATGGAGTGAAGAGCAAAAGCTGTGAAGTTTTTTATTGAAATCCCTCTTCGGATTGCTCCCGTGAAAAATGTGTCGACACAAATATACCATCTTTGGCTCGGCAGCCTTATATTTATACGTAAAACAAAGTAATAACGTACCAAAGTATATGTTTGCTCTTGTTAAATACAAGGGATAAGAAAACAGAATGACATCAAGCAATACTCACTAATGTGTTCGAATCATTCTTCTTATATCATCTACTGAAACTAATATGCATATAAGGAATTTGACTACTGATGTTTTCATTGTTTTCTTCGTAGTTTTTGACAACCAAAAGCAGAAAAAAACAATGTATATATCGGTGTAAAACTGTTTAGATGCAATCTTTAGAGAAAAAATTCACTCCGAGTACTAATTATTTCTTATTTGACTCTCCTGTATTCTTTTCATTTTCATATATGCATTCCATTGTTTGTGTTTGCTGGATTACAAAATGATGACTACTTTTTTACAGAGAAGACCCATTTACAGCAATTTTTTATTCCTCTCAGTTTTTGTTCATCTATATTTCTAATTTTATCTCACGAAGCCCCCACCTACGATTTTCAGAACGTAGGCACATGCCATGACATATGCCATGCATATTTTCTGTGGTTTTATACCATTCCTAATCATCTTTATTGTGGCTTGGTTGTTTCCTGCTCAGGAAGTTGATGTGATAACGCATGATGCAGTCAGAGCAAAGTTATTTACCAGCATTTCTGAATCACACAAATTGAAGTGATGGGATACATTGTCAATAAACCTTTTTGAAATCAATTTAAATTATCCATTAAGTAAATAGAAAGCTAGTAGCTTATTTTTTCCATAAATTGGTGAATCCAATTGAGAAATTAAATAGGGGTACCTAAATTGCGATTTGACGTAAGATGTGCCACAACTGTTTTCGTATTATTTGTTTCATATGATTGATAATCATGTGATTCTATTTCAAGATTAAAGATTTGACACCATTAAATGAGAGACAATGACAGTCCCATGTGTCAATTTGAAAGCAAGTTTCACATTTATATTAAATATGGTGCACGATGGTTAGTAGACAGTTAACTTTAGTTCTTTCTGTTATTCTGTTATTGTTAATATTTCTCGACAAAATTGTGTTGTATCATCCAGCGATTTCATATTATTGGAAAATTACGGACCAGTCAAATCAAATCGTGGTTAAAAGGACATCCTGTTTATCGATATAGTGTATCTAGATGGTTTTGTTTTTGTGGCATTTTGTGATGCCAAAATTGCCAAGTGACATTGGCGGTGGTCTCATGAAATGAGAAATATTATTTGGATTCAGTGTTGAAACACATACACGAGCTGTACACTCGTAGAGAATTAAAACTTCCAATCTCTCGTAGTTTTTGTATTGATGGAAATCAGAGTTATAAAACAAAAACACTAACGGACTAATGACATTACTTTGTATAGGTAAGTACATATTTCTATGTTTTACTTGGAATGGAATGTGGAATAAGTCCATGTAAATTTTCTATGTGTATATGATGTATAAGTACATTATTACTGGTTGCTAGATAGGGATTTTGACCTAATGATTTGACTTTAGTCCGACGAAACCCCTTTGTGGATGATTGATTTGAGACATGAACTTGCG
This sequence comes from Willowsia buskii, assembly GCA_034700685.1. NCBI lineage: Eukaryota > Metazoa > Arthropoda > Collembola > Entomobryomorpha > Entomobryidae > Willowsia > Willowsia buskii. The sequence goes on along the minus strand of JAQIXW010002398.1, from coordinate 12,567 downwards.
CTGGTCAAGCTTTAACAAATTAATTATTACTACAGTACAACAATTCTAAAAACTCTAGGTATTTTATGTTTTTACAGGCTGTTTCCAGAGCCAGATAGACAGCTAGACAATGGTAGCTACATGATAATAAAAAAATCCAGACCATAAAAGATGATGGTACAAGAGGGAGTGAGTATATTTAATTGATGTTGCTCGGTTTAATATTTTCTCGTGAACTTGACCATTATTTTTATTTAAGGTCCCTTATGAATGATATTACTTAGTATATAGGGTTATGTCTGTCTGTAACTAGCAAGTGACAATGCACTGCAGGAATTTGGAACAAGTTGAAGTCGCTTCTGGTGGAACCATATTTTTTAGGCCAATGCTCTTTGTATTTATTTAGTAGGACAATGTTCAGACTGTGTATATTTTAATGCATGTTTGGAGTTTTTAACGAGTCCACTATAACGGATGAAATGTGAATAAAGCATGCTGGGTTAATGCCAAACCACACTTGGAATTTTGATAGTAAAGTATATATACGCATATTATACCTAGGTATATGCTTTATATTTACTATTTGCAATTGTAATTTGTACTATACTTTTGTTTATATACATATGAGTACTTCACCGATGAATTGAAAAATTGGTGTCATATTTCAGAGATGGATGTTGCGGGTGGAAAATAATAAATATTTGTATGCGTGCGTGATTTGCCTTTACATAACAAGCTTTCAATGTGTTGTACAAAAAGTCGTTTACGAATTCCACCATACACGTACACGCTGACCAAATTGTGTCCATCATGTTTAATAAATTGTCATATCATATAAAAGAATACGTTTCAATTCCATTGGGCATTAGGCTAAAACGTTAAAGAAAGTACAATAAATTGTGTGAGTTTATACAAATAGCAAATTACAACTGAATATGAGTTCCATTGTTCAAGGGATTAGACAAAATTAATTGAGCTTCTGTCATGTCTCTACCATTCATTAATACTATCGTGAGGTTAAAACTGCAGTTCCATTCATAACAAAGAAAGGTTTTATTTGTATATTTTTAAATCCAAATAAGCTAACAATAATTGGAGGCAGGATGATAATGTCGCATTCAAACAAACAGACATGACTCGCTGCCTAATATTTAGTACGATATACTTGATACATATATACATAATACGAGCAATGGTTATCTTGTGTTTTACGAAAAGGTGGTGCTTGCATTGCATACCAAAAAATTTTCATTTACACGAAATGTTCATTGTGGCCTGGTCAGGCTAGAATACCTACACAACTCGTGTAGTTTCGCAACTTGTAAATTGTTATGTGGTTTAGATTGACAAAAATTGATTTTGATTAAAATATCCCGTTCAGGCTTCAGTCGGAGTGGAGTTATGAGTGCATGCAATAAAAGACACAAAGTTTAGTTTTGACTTTTGGACTATGCTGTCCAGCGAACCTGATAAGTTCTATTCTGATAACATAAAAATATATGCGGGAAATTGGGCGTTATAACGTATAATAACTTGATAGTACACCCTAATGTTTGTACCTCTTGTTTGTAAAAGAAAAGTAGAAAAATAAATTGATTCATTTTAATTTTGAATTTTACAGTTGGGCTGGAAGAAATTCTGGTTTGTCTTGGACGGTAGATTACTGACTTATTACAAGTCAAAAGCTGATTATGAAAGTTTATCTGCGTGTTGTGGCTGCATCAATTTGGGGATTGCTTCAACCGTTCGTCCCATACAAATCCGAGGTTGTAAAGGATATCCACTGCAAATTGTGACACGCTCTCAAGTTTATTATTTGGTAAGAAATGCTACAGAAAATGATTATTTAGACAAAAACATCAAATCCTGTATATGCAGATTGTATGTATTTATATTGAGAAAACTTTCCAAAAACAACATAATGCTCCACGCTTAAATGAAATCAATGCATATTAATGAATGTATTATATATTTTTGTCTTGCAGCGATCCCAAGAAAAGCCCACTTTAGAGCAGTGGCTAATTGCTATTCAGGAGGCAGCGTCATCTCCTCCCTCAACATCCGTACTAACTTCTTGGAATAGCTACTCTGGCAGTCAATACTTTAAACAGTCACTTTCCTCACAATCACAATGGGTAAATAATTATTTTACCATGTTAATCGTAAACGTTCTCCAATAAAGATAACCTCTATCGTTTACATTACATAACAACTTTATCGTAAATTTCCAGTCGTTAAACAATTCATCAGATGACATCACCAACATCACTGATCGTTTAGGCAATCTTCCAGATACGTTCTATCAAAAGAGAGATAGGAACTCATTAGCTCTGACAAATCCATCGTCACACGTTCCCCCAGTCATACACAAGTATCACAGTTTTGCATCTCTCCAAACCCCTATTATAAATGATTTCGTTGATAAACGAAAAATTTTGGTTTCATCCTCTGAAAACATACGCGATTTACAAGACGTGAACAGAAAACCGTTTAGAAACTCATCAAAGTCAACCATGCAAAACTCCACATCACTCGTTGTCCTTGATTCTTCGCCGCAAGCAGCGGAGTTGAGAAAAGAGCTGACAAGAAAGCTCTCAATAGGTTCATCAAAGAACAATTATAACGGGGGAGTGGAGGAAGATGGCACAGTTCCAACTGCCAAGTTTTTACTCTTATCTGCAAAAAAGAAGCTGCAAATGGGACCAGGCACTGAAAATGAATCCCACGACTATGCTGAAATTGGGGAATTCATGGAAGGGAGTAAAAGCACTAAACCGTATGAAAATTGTGATGTTGAAAAAGCCATGACAGGAAATGGAACTGCAGTACATCAACCTGCTGATAATCGGCACCTCGTCCGTGGCGAGTCTGCAGAAAAGGATAGTAATATTTATGAGCACGTTGAAACAATCGATTCCGTAAATAGTGGCCCTGCGGCTTCAACTGTTATCTGGGAACCTCTTAATGAAGGAAACAATACAATATCCAGCAATAAACGATTTCCAATGCATAGAATGAGCGCAGGATCAAATCGCAACTCCTTGGTATCCATATCTGAGCTCCCTGAAGACCTTTCCTCAATCTCTCCGTCCCCAGTGAAAACACCCGTGCTCTCGTCTATTCCTGAATCTTCGTGGAGATCAGGAATTGAGCCCTACAAAAACTATAACAAAAATTATTCCGAAGATGACTTATCTAGTTGTCGCAGTGAAAGTTTCAGAAGCTTGCCATGCGTAGAGAAAAGTGGAAAGAAAAGAAAGGGAAAGGCGTTTAGTGGCTTTTTGTCGAAAGTTTTTGGGAAAAACAAAGGAAAAAGCAGTAAATCAGAGTCTCTTGATAATCTCTCTCGTCAAATGATCATATCCGGTCCAGTTGATCTAAGAAATAGGGAAATGCAAGAAACGAGACCGGAAGTTATTCCTGAAAGAAGACCCCCATTTACTGCATCTAGTAATACCAATGTATTAACCCGCAATAATGTTCCCATCAATAATGATCACCAGCAGCAGGGTGCAGTAAAAACTAGTCCTGTCATGGCAGGCTCTAGAATGACCATAAACAACACAGTTGTAATGGACGAATTAAAGCAAAAGGTTGGACATATAATGTTGAAAAGAACTAATTCAAAGGATAGCAGTAGTGATCGAGACTCCGAGTCTCCTCCAAAGGAAGTCGCTCATTCTGAGAAGCAAAATTCTATAAAACCAAAAGTCGAGCCAAGAGTTCCGTATGTCCCGAGGGGTAATACCACTGTTCCTCCCTCCGCAACTAAAAACACGCCGGTTTTAGTATTTCAAACAGAAAGCAAGTCGTTCGAGTCAAATACAGACGATGATACAATCGTTGTCCCAACAGTTGAACCGCAGAATGAGATCCAGGTGGCGTCTATATGCATGTCTCCTGAGAACGACACTCCGTTGCCTGAGGAAGAACGCGAAGAAATAAAATCTCCAGTGAATGAACCCATCAAAAGCCAGGAAAAAGTGGTGGTGTCGCAACCAACAGGAAAAACTAGCATTCCTGATGTAGACTTCCAAAATAAACTTGCCAAGTTCAACAGATTATCCCAGAAGCTTAGTGCTAGTTTCATTGCAGCAGCAGCAATGAATCCTGCCCTCCATACGAATCATCATATTGGGAGGACACAGTCCTACAAAGCTCATAAAAATAAGGGGTCTGCTGAAGTGATCCCTCCATTGCCACCAAAGAAGAAAAATGCTCTTTCAGGGGGCGGTTCTGGGGGGATTGCAATTTATGATGTGCCATTGAATAATAGACCTGTCATTAAGTCAGAGTCATTTAAACTACCCTCGCGCAACAGTCTGCCGCATAACGAAGGAACCAGCATTGCAGCGTACATTCGAGGTATAACAAAGAAAAATTCGACTCCAGACATTGTCATCTCAGGAAACAACGCAAAGCTTTTTGGTTTGTCGGATGATGATCCAACCGAATTTAGAAGAACCTTCATTGGTAACAGTGAAGACAGCTTTGACGTTCATAAATCAAGTCCATCACTGCCTCCACCAAGACCGCCAAAGCCAAAGCCGCCCACAAAACCGAAATCATTGGAGTTGGGGCTAAGCCGTTCCAAACGTAAGTGAATATAGTGTATTCCAATGTATCTATAAAAACTACCTGTAAACTTCTCAATTTGCAGTTTCAAAATTATTACTGTTTTTTACAGGAAATTCTGAATCTTCATCATCATCAGCCTCCTCTGAAACGGTTACCGAGCCACAATGCATTCTTCCAACAACAACATTGCCACTTCCCATGCAAACTTTGCAAATCGCACCGGAAGTTGGTTCCCCCGCAACTTCCAACAAGTCATTAGATATCGACACACTTGATGCCTTGTCTGATGTTGGACTATCTGATACCAAAGCAAGCAACTCGCCTCCAGATAGTCCAAAGATTTGCCCACTGCACCCAGAGAGCACCTCCTGCGATGACCTCTCCCTGTCCACTATCGCGAGAACTCCTGATTCTCTGATGACTATTTCCGATGACATAGTCCCAGACTCTTTGATCGGCACTCCAGACACTGAAATTTTCCAACCATCAATTACACCCTTGATTGATGAATCACTAGTGATTGTTCCTGGAACATGCGAGCCAATGTCTATCAATAAGTTGGAAATTGTAATTCAAGATAATGATGGATCTCCCGATTTCCTAATAAAAAGTCCAGATAATGAAAGCAGGATAGATTCTCTTGAGCGAAACAATGCAAATGCAAAGAGTATTACAAAGAGTATAAATGCCAATACCACCACCACCCTTACAGACGTTTATCAAAATATAAAGTTTGCCACTGTCAGTACCCTCATACAGGAATTCGAAACGGTATATAATTTATTTCATAGATAAAAAATTATTGATGAAGTGACAGCGAAAGGTGGATTATTATTGAAAACTATGATATTTCAGGTCCAAGAAAATGAGGAAGAAATATCAGAGCTGTATGACGACTTCCCAGCAGAGTTTTACACACCCACGCCATCCTCTTATTCAGGTTATAGTCCCTCTGAAGTATCCACAACGTCAACTGGCTCACCAATGTCTTCATCTACCTCATCCATGTCATCCTCATCTATGACACCTGCCGCAAAGAAACATGCTTGCATTGACGCAATCCGCAACTCAGGCATGGAACAACTAGAAGCTTTCCTTAGTTTTGGAAGTACAACAAGCTCGGATGATTGTAGTTTTGAAAGCTGCACGGAGAATTTACCTGAGGAAGGCGCTACAAAACCTGCTTTTCCCACTCCGTCAACAATTTCAATGAATAACAATAATAATAACAGCATTAGTATTATAAAGGGGCAACAGCAATTTCACCCCCCGCCAACATCAACTACTGGAGTGAATCGGACAGGTGCAATTAGTAGACTAGGTCACTCCTCAGCAATTGGTCATTTACAAAAGATTTTAACAAGTGATGTTAAGTAAAAGATAAGATACTTATACCATTTAATGCATGTAACATGAATCTTAAACCTTAATACTAAGCAAACATTAAAGTCCAATTATTAAATAAATCAGAGTATTTTAAAACTATTAAACTACAACTTATAATTGTGCATTTCATGTTTCACACATAAACCAAACTCATCATATCAATATCAAATCAAATAACCCATACTCATATAATCCTTTACTCATGGAACTAGACCGAATTTCAATAAGATTCCAATTCTTACATACAAACGCTAGAACAAACGTTCGTAGCAGACGCTTGCTGTCTGGAACCGCTTTGGAAATTGGAAACAGCGGATATAGATGAGAGTGAGTGGCGTAGCGTGCGTGAGCATACAAAGAATGCATTGAAGTCTTGTCTGCGTTGATACATGAGAGGATAGTGAAGTGGAATAAGTGGATATATACAGCGACAGCAATACAGCAATCGACCATAATAAAAACATGCTTTTCTCTGTGCACATATCACATGTTAGAAGAGCACCGGTTTCCAGTTTAGTGTGCTGAGAAAAGTTTTAATTTGGAAGATCAGTTAATTAATAATAATTAATTTAAGTGTAACTTTTAAGCTACTTTTTCTCCAGCTTGAATACAGTCACAGAATTGAAAGTATTTACAGACAAGTGTAGAAACAATGTCATTTTTAAGGAGAGCGCTGTTGAAGAGTTCAAACGTGGCTGGGTTATCATTGGAAAATAGCTTTCAAACTACTAAACGAAATAATGGGCGTTTGTTATTACAAGCAGCTTCCGTGAATCTAAAAGCTGATGGAAGAAGAGGCATAAAAACAACTGACACTGCTCATCCAGTACCTGTTTACAATGAAGACGAGAAAATCTTGAAGAAAGTTTTAGATGAAAGAAGCCAGTGCGAGGATCTGGTAAATATAGTTGAAGATGGCAAAGGAATGTTGGAATAGGAAGTTACAAGCTTATTGAATATCGTTTACTATTTTTGTTTGTTATTTAGCCCATTGGAATGGCAAACCCTTATGAGAAACCGAAGAAAATATGTATTTTGTGTGAACATGGTATAACTCCAAATTATAAGAATATTAAACTGCTGTCTCAGTTTATCTCCCCTTACACTGGAATGACCTACGAAAGGCATATTACTGGTTTATGTGTAAAGAAGCAAGAGCAGATGGAACGAGCAATTCGGACTGCTGGCCGCCTGGGTAAGCACTGATCACTCACAATACAGTCAATTGTTTGTGATTAATGTCTTATTCTTTGCGAATTTAAAGTTTTAAACGTCATAATATTGATGCTCTCTTTAATGTTTTAGGTTTAGTGTCCAGCTATCTGAAACTCGTGGAATTTTTGAAAGATCCGAAGCTGTGTGACCCAGAAAGACCTGTAAGGCCACATAAGTATGAATAAAAAGAAAAGGCATGTTCTTACAAACTTACATATATGGGTACTTATTTATTTTGTGTAGATCTTCGTTGTTTTGTATGTAGTCAGTGTTTCATAATTTTTACTGTCTAAAAGTATGTATGTAAATATGTGTCATCGGTCGACCCAGCGAGTTTAAAAATAAAAACATTTTTTCCAGTTTTCAAAATAGGGTGTAATATATCGTGATTGATTTTCTGAACGTAATCAATACACTAAGGAGGTTTCTCAAGTACCCAATTTTTGTATCATGTACATAATTGTTTATTGAAGTAAGTATTGCTGGAAAGTTTAATACAACTTATTCCACATTTAGTGATGGTTTATTATTATAGTATCATGTATAGGTAATGAATAATGTATATATTCATCATGGACCCTCAGGTGGTGGAAATAGATCAGTAGGAGGCATTCCTTGGCCAGTATTTTTAATCTTCCATATTACTTGATACCACTCCAAACAAAATCCAGTGTTATCTCTCTCACCTTCACTCTCAATGAAATCTGTCCGTACCACTACTATATATGGTGTCGCTTTAGCTTTATCAATAAGCAAATCACTGGTTTAGATCAAAACAAAAACTTTGGAACTATTACTTTTTGTGTAGTAAAAACCACTTACAGTTGATATAAAATGGAGGAAATGCAGTTAACCTATTCCCACAGTATCTGTCCTTAGGAGCATTTGGCATAGCAGTTGATGTTTCATCTGTCATTATAGTTAGGTAATCTCCAACACATGAGATAAACTAAGAAATCGCATTCGGGAAGACAAAACGAACAGCTTTCTTTATATTCGTTTAATGTTATATTTCATAGGATACTTTACGATAGTATGTACATTTTACGTACGTGTAAACTGAAACCAGAATTTAAAAAATTTGGGCCCTGGAAATGAAACGCCTTTTCAAATGGCACGTCTCGACAAGGAAACCACTAAACCAGCAAATATCTTTTCAACATGAACAGTTGCATCAAAATCAAACATCTATCTAATCATAATCATAAAACTAACGAATGCATTATTGCTTACGAAAATTGACTCCGCTCCTGCTTCTTTTCTTAGACATATTGTATACTGCAAACCAGCCAAATGAGGGCTTTCAGGATATCCAAGGATTTTAACTGTACCAGAAGATTTTGTAAAATATTGCAGACAGCCAGACGGTGCTGTAAAAAATATAAAGCTTTATAGGTCACGAGTGTCATATTCGCTGAAGTCTCTGCGCATTTTCTTTGACTTGACAGAATTTACCCCTAAATGGATCATTGCAACGAATGTAGGCAATTTGTACATTCCACTTCCGGTCATTATTAACTTGACTGCCATCGGTTGATATCGATAAAGTTACATGATCTGAATTGCCAAATTCCAGGTACACTGTTGTAGAAAGAATTTTTTGTAATTTCAAAGCAATCAAAGACTTTACTATGAAAAAGCAATACATAAGCTTAAAAAATTGACGTACAATGTTGTTTCGACAATGGTCCACATAGGTTCGGCAAACTTTGGTGAGTAACCCCAAAAACCTTAATATTGTCGACTAAGCAATGTCCGTTTTTGTCCCCCTTTACTAGTTCCATGTCATGAAAAGTTAATAGAACTTGGCATACATCGTTCCTTGGCTGAAATTTACAGTTAACATTGATATTTCATTATTTTACATTTTACATTTAAAAGCAATTTCAATTTTATTGTGTGGCTGATTTGGAGTAGGATCTCAAGATTTGAAAAGTCTATGGATTCATGAGCAATAAGTTTTTACATAGTTCATAATAATTGGATTCACATTAAAAATTCATAAAATAAATATAAAATTGTTTTTAGAACAGCCATCAAAGCGTGTGGTCATACGATGAATTGAAATTCAAAATTTGAAGAATACCTTAACAATTTTGGTGCTACAAACTTGGTATTCGTTTGGCTTGAAAGGATCCGGAAATCCTATGCTTCTAAAGTACGTATTGTTCTTGGAAATTGTGTCAGAGCAGCTTCTAACGACTTTTTCCCGTCATCCACATATCAATCATGATTAGCAAAAGGTTTCGAGTTTCAAATGGGAAAAGACAAAACAAAGGCATGAAGTTATAAATGAGTTACGTAATAAATTAATGAGAGCGCTAGGTTGTATGTGATCATCGCAAATCAAAAATTATTTTTTCTTCGCACAAACTAGTGGCGTGCGTGCGCATCTAGAAGAAGAGCAAGTAAGAGTCATTGCGCCTGCACATTCAACTAGCCAGCAAGAATGACCAGCATCAACAAAGTTTGATGAATCAGCTATGAAATGTGAGCAAATCTTGTTTTATTGAGCGTAGCATATAAGAAGCTATACTTAAATGTAATAAATAAAATAATTTACAAACACTTTATTACTCTGCTATTTCATTTTGCACTCTTAACTTGCCAAGTGTGTGCAAAGTGCAAACATGTGAGAACATCCACTTCTACTTTTCATAAGTGCCTTAAAGCAACAAAAACATTTCAAAACAATAAAAAAAGTTAGCTAGAGGATGGATGAAACGAACAGGATGAAAGTTGAATTCCTACAATTAAGACTAATACATAGGTACCTACAATTCACAATGTCTGCATTGTTGAGAAAAAAATTGAATGAGACATTTTGCCCACACCTGAGTGTAAATCTATTGAGATCATGTAGTAAGTAATTAATTTTGTGTTTCATAATGCGTGCCTCTGGTGTATGTATATACGTATCTACTCCTACTTTTTGTAATTACTTTTACTCACTTTTAAAGCTTCCTATTTTCATTTTCAAGAAACAAATGAATGGTATGAGTACACATCTATTTGCTAACTGCATTAAAGTAATTGTAAATTGTGCATTCATCCATCTCTCAGCCCTCCTCCCTCCCTTCTCCAAAGCAAAGGCATAGGATAAGTCAAAGTCACGACATCGCCTTACAGTAATATATTTATTGACTTGAATGGTTAAATATATTATGCACTTAGGTATTGTACTTCCATTATTGCGATATCCGCAACGAAATAACCAGCATGTAGACATATAATTACATCTCGGTCAAATAAATCAATATAGGTACGTCATGAAAAATGAGAAGATGGATAAATAATGCTTTTTTCAGTGCCTGCCTGCCCTGCATTTAGGCCCACATGATATGACGTCTTGCGTCATATTGTCTTTCTCAAACAATTGTTAAACTTACAAACACAGCAGACACCAAATCCCGAGGCACACTTCCCTTTTGGCGATCCATTTGCACGAACGCATTGTGTCCTAAATAGAAGAAAAATTGAAAAGCAAAAATTATGGTAAAGTTTTTAGGTATCGAGATACTCATTCGTTTGAACAGTTAACGATTGTTCTGCTACAGGGTCGTAGCCCTTCAGCCAGCATCAATATATTATTACCTATGTATCTAATTGCAAGTAAGCACAAGGTACACTTTTTTTAAAGCATCTTGGTTTTTGATAGCAACAATGCAATGATACGTTAGGGAGGCACTACGCCGGACACAGACACTAATGTGATGAATTTTGTTATTGCATAATTAGAACAGGTTTTCATAAAATTCAGCAGAGAGCAGACAGAATACACTGCATTTTTGCATATTCCATGAGCTTTTCATTCAATATATGTTATGCTCAAAATATTTTAAAATTTATTTTATTTTTTAAATTTTATTAGGTCAAGAAGAGTTTTTCTCCTCGAAATTTGGCTCTCAATATAAACCTGTTTGTTTGACTTACATTGTGAAGCAGGTGCCAATTTCATGAGAATCCGTCGAGTTACAAGGTTCACTTCCGATAATGACAATCACCGGTAGCCCTATTCCAACAAACAATTTCACAAAATAAAAACGCATAAACCGAAGTGGAAAATGTTAGGGGTTTAAACTGATTTTACTGACATTTGGAAGATCGGTTTTTGTACTCTGTATGTCCTTTAATGATATTGTTGTATGCAAAGTTATGCTTTAGCAAGAAAAATATTAAAAATCCGTTTATTGAGCTTAATGTTTTCATGGTTGGTTCAGCCTATTGCTGGAATTTGGAGATCGGGACCAGGACCACGCTGTTTGAAAACAAACGCTACAACTCTCGAGTAACTTTCTGCAACTCTCTGTTTTAAATAAACCATCAAAAAACCCATTTTCACCATCCACACTTTGAAGATGGTGTAAATTTAATCAATATTTTGTAAGAACAAAAAACATGACAAATTTAAATGAAAAAATAATAATTTGTTATTCAGATCTTATAGTAATTATTCAAATCAGGGCTGGAAATCAAGGAGGGACCATCAAATCCGTTAGTTAGTCATCAATGTGATGCTAATTGAAGTTGTGTGATATGATGACTTTTGATTTTGAGAAAAAAGCTGCTGCTGCGGTTCACTTGGTACTTGGCAAATCACTGATTGCTTAGCCAGATTTGCAAGCGCCGTTATTGATAAAATCGATTCAAATATTGAAGTGTGAAATTATTTTACGTTTTTCATGATCTGATTGATCGTAATCATTCATTATTCATGGAGTGACAATTTGAATAATGATTTAAGCCGCTATTAATAAGAATGGTGCAAGTGCAAGCATCATGTAGCTTTAAATACATAGAGGTTTGCTGCGAAAATGTTTTTTAACATTTAAAATGCTATAAAATTTCGTAAAACAAAACATAATCAAAATGGCGTGGATCAGTACAAATTTTATCCAGGTATTGACATTCCGAACCGTTTTGAACTTAACTCAATATGTTAAGAAATAATTACACTCGTCATAAGAAATGCTTCAGTTGTTTAAATTGTTTGTTTGGTAAAGAATTGTTTAAAAAACAATGAAGATGAAGTTGTTAACTACGTAATGTAGACTTTTGATTTGCTAGTTTTTCATAACTTCAGCAGAACCAACTTCAAATCGAATCATCAATCAATCTTATTTTATCTCATTCAAATATAATGCTAACAGGGAATAGTAAATACCAGTGACTTCATTCCTGTTAAGGATGTGTATTTGACTCGTGAATTCTTCCGTTTATATGCATTTTTTCTTCTTTTCTTTGCTTTTATTGGTGCAAAACGTATTTCTATAAAACGCATCTCGCACATTTTACGGTCATGTAATGTATGATAGTTCTGTTGTTCAAAAACTATATTGGCAACCACGTAAGCATCTAATCTATAATGTTACACCTATAGCTAATATACAATGAAGTTTTGAAAGAAAA